>JABXWE010050613.1:0-11143 GCA_014611495.1 Limonius californicus
TTACCTTTCCTGGATATTTTAATCGCTCGTCACAACAATCAGCTAAGATTCAGTATCTATAAAAAACCCACCACTACAGATCATGCCATTCCTTATGACTCTTTTCACCCTCTTTGCCACAAATTAGCATCTTTTAGATACTTTTTCCATAGATTATTCTCTTTTCCCTTAGAAAAAGAAGATTTTGATAATGAACTAAAAATTATTCACTCCATAGCTTTCAAAAATGGTTACCCGTCAGATTTAATTAACAACTTGTTCAATAAAATTAAAAGGTCTTTCTCCCTCAGAGAATCGACCAATCTTTACATCACTAATACTAGTCCCTCAACTTCTTATTTTTCTATGCCTTTTTTTGGACACGCATCTCTGAAACTTAGTAACGTTTTTAAAGCTTATAACATTAAAATTTCATTGTCGGTCCCCCTAAATCTAAATAAACTTTTTGTGCATAATAAAGACCTCCTAGAACCTTCGTCTAGATCAGGTATTTATAAGATTAAATGTAATAGCTGCCCTGCTTTTTATATTGGTCAAACTGGCAGATCTATAAATACTAGAGTGAATGAACACAAAAAGATTATTAAGAATAATTTAATCAACGTTGACCGTAATATTGACTTTAAATCCTCGTTTGCTTCACACATTATATCTTGCAATCATGTTTTCGATCATCATACTGGTATACAAGTTTTACACTTTTGTAATAAAGGCCTTAGAATGAATTTACTTGAAATATTAGAAATTAACAAGGCAGTGGATAAAGATAACCCTGACCTTTTACTTAATGAGATCACTTTCAATCAAGTTCCCTATATTTTTAATAATTTAAATAGCTAATCTTGTTCTCATGGGTTTTGCTTTTTGATCAGTTCTTAATTGTTTAAATTTTTTTTTGTAAATTGTCAAAGGTTTGTATATCTACTTTAGTTAAGTTTGTTACCCAAGTTTCTCACCTTTCTGTATTAACACTTATGTTTGATTTCAAGTTTATGTAACTAGACGGCGTTGTCGAATTTTACATTTTTCATGTTTGCTTTTGACATAATTATCTGGTTCCTCCATTTTGTGTTCACATGTAGTTTTGTCGGTCCCTGAGATTTTTCTCAAGTATGATATTTAATCCCCTTCGTTGGGGCTTTCTTTTGTTTAAATTTAAACTAGTTTGTAATATGTGAGGGGCTTTCGCCCTCTTCACTTATTTTTCTTGTTATTGTTATGAATTGACTATTTGATTTGGATAATGCATTACTCCCCCTTTGTTATATTTAATCATTCTACAAATGCTTTTTAATTTAAGAATGATTTTTTAAATAGTTAAATTTTTTGGTAAATTTTTTGGTGAGAAAAAATTTTTGGTGAGTACTTTTAAGTCTTATTATAACCAATGTTAACTTGGTCTTCCTTTTATTGTAGTTTGATAATGGGCCACAGTATGTCCCGAAAACGTTAACTAACTAATACTTCATTTATTAAATTTTGTGTGGGATTCGACATTGAAGTTTTATTATTTATTTGTTTTTGGTTAAGGTATGTAGCGGAATTTTGATGAAATTTCTGGTGATTTCTCCAAAGTGGGAACTTTGTAAAGTCGTGCACTTACGAACATTTAATATTATCTTAAGTTTTCTAATTAAATTATCAAAGACGTCTGCAGTATTTTTTTTGTACTGATATTCAATACGGTATCGGATTCATTGTAATGGAAAGGTAAGTCTGTGAACCAAAAATTAGAGGCCGCCATTTTATGTTGAAAACAATGATTTAAGTCATTGGTTATACATTTGTATACATTGGTTTTTTTCCTGTGAATGTTAAATTCTAATCCTTTGCAGATATTTCTAATGACTAATACATCAAGAAACTTCTCTTCCTTAAATATAGAAAATTATGACAGTTAAAACATCGAGCTGCGGGTTTTCGTTAAATGAAGCAGAATTGGTTACCATATCAACAGATCATACTCAACAAATGAAATTCTTTGAAATAAATGTTGAGGAATTTTCAAGATCTGTCCAAGCTGAATATTCAGCTCTCTCCACTCTCTGAATATTTTGCTACAGTTTTCAACATCATATTTGTATGAGCCAAGTTTCTTACCGTGATTAGTAAATATGGACAAAGAAATGAGGGTAGCTGTATAACATATTAGACCTGATATTGCTGCATTCTGCAAAAACCGACAAGTTCAGGTATCGCAGTGAAATTTATTTAAGGAAGTTACATTTTTTAAACGGCTATTTTAGGTGGATAAATATATAATATATTATTTCAATTAATGTTACCTTTTATTACTGGTACAAGGGGGTATTGATATCTAGTTATCCTGAAAAGTTTGTAGTAAAGAAAAGTGAATATGGTTGCTATGGTTACAACTATGATGTTTTCTAAATAAGCTGTCAAAATTTGACATCCATAAGTTGAACGGTGATCAAACTGTGAATTTGTGAAGACAGCATGTCTGCAAAAAAGATAGAATTTGAAAAAATTGAATTGAGTTTCGGTCAGACAACGCTCCTGCTAGCAAGTCCATGACTGCACTGCAAAAATTGATGAAATTGGTTTTGAATTGGTTGACCACCCGCCCTATTCTAAGGATTTAGCACCGTCAGACTATTATTTGTTCCCAAAACTCAAAAAACATTTGATAGGTAAAAGATTTTCGACAAACTGCGAAGCAATATGTGCCGTTGACGAGTAGTTTGCAGACCAAGACAAAGATTTTTTTAAATGGCTTAGAATTACTTCGTGAACGTTCTGGTAGTCTTAAAGGAGATTATGTTGAATAAATAAAATTTAGTTTTGAAGTGTTGTGGCGTTTTATATGGTAGACTAAGTACCTATCAATACCCCCTCGTAGTGCATTATTACACTATGTAATAAAATAAACAAAAATCAAAGAAAAACAGCAGCAGATGAAATAATCCATGAAAGAATCCTACTTTACCAAGTTAAATAAGATTGACATACCAAAAATTTGAAATTTACTAAATATTGTTTTGGACACATGGTATTCGATTTTGTCATTTAATTTATGTCTACACTTCATTGTGTAATAAATGCGTACTTTGTTCAATTATATAAATAGCCACTAAACGTTATAATTTTCTTCAAATTTAAATAGCAGCTAACAAAATTAGTCTAACAAACATTTACAACTGGAATTTTAATGATCAAACATATCTCATAATCACATTTTAAGTTGAAACTAAAACTCCTATAATTACCATCCTACACGTTTTGTAGCCGTGAATACATATTTTTTCTATGGCATTTTTATATAATTCCTACCTTGATGATTCTATTTTCCATATTTAATACAACCCTAAAATATGTATGAAACCGTCAAACTGGTATTTATTTCTCATTTAAATATGCCAAAACAATAGGATACATCAGTAAACATATTAATGTTTTACAGTTTTTCTAATTTTCAAAGCCACACAGTTCAACGTTTTTAATGCAGTTCCTCCTTGGGTCGATCCCTTGGGAGGATCCCTTTGACAACTTTCGACAGAATCGGTAACAATTTGATTGTATAATGTAAAAAAGCCTGGCTCGGATGTGGTATCTTCTCTAGCAGGGGTCAGAAAAGCCTCTTTAATCTTCTCGAAATCCATTTCACCGTTCGACTTCATAAGACCTAGTTTTCCAGTCAAACATCCCATAAATTGGATAAAATCACTGTCGTTTTCTGGAAGGACGTCCACGAACCAATTAACTGCTATTATCTTGTTCCTGTTCAAGTTCAATTCTGCGACACAAGCCTCTCCCTGGGGAGTTAACCTTTTCGACTCTTCGGTATAAGACACTGTTCGACCTTCGACCTTCACAAAAAATTTCTAGATAGTATGTTCTACTTTCATGTTATGTTTTTTATTAAAATTTTAGTAAGTTACATATAAGAGCTACATTTATAAAACTATATTCGTATGTACCTAGTAATTTGGATCAAATGATTGACATCAGTTATAAACAATTTATTAGCATTTTTAAATAGCTCACCTGCCATTTGGCGATAAATAACACAGAAATCACTAAAGTAAGTTTCATGGTTTAGACGTTTGTGTGATAACTGAACACAGAAAACATCAACATATTAAATATCGTTTATTATAAGTATCTAACTGTAACTTTAGGTTCAGTGTACTTATATCTTGTTATTCAAGTTTGTTGACGCAGCTGCAGTTCAACGTTGGATAATTAGTAAATGTAATTTCAAAAATTAGGTATCGTTAATATAAGTAAAGCTAGTGTAACCAGCATAATAACTATTTAATGTGTAATTAATTGAACAATGCGAATTTACTAGAGTATCTACGAGGTGTGTTCAATTGAAACCCATCAGTGCTTTAGAAAATTTATTCAACAATGTAATTACAAATAATTACCGTCACAGTTAAGGTACCTATCCCATTGTTTTACTAACCGACGTATAGCCTGCTCATACAATTCTTGTGGCTGGTGATTGAAGAAGTCTTCCACATCTATCTGTAGTTCTGCGTCAGACTCATAATTTCATTTCTTTGGTTGAAGATTTTCTTTTACCACATAAGCAACATGAGGCCCAGCGTTGTCGTGCAGCAAAATGACCCCACGCTTAAGTTTTCCTGGGCGGTACCGTCTTATTGCTCGATGAAGCTTGTTCAAAGTTTCATTGTACAGCTTTGCATTAACATTTACTACAGGTTCCTTAAACTGTATCAACAAGGGTCCTTCATGGTCGAAAAAATATCTTAATATCACCTTGCCTGCAGAAGGTTGTGCTTTAAACTTCTTCGGTGGTGGTGAACTGAATGCTTCCACTACATCGACAATAATTTACTGGATGGCTTGTAGTAATGGCACCGAGTTTCGTCATTAGCAACTATTGACAGAAGAAAGTCATCATCATATTGCCTATAGTCTATGAGGTGTTGCAGAGATAAGCCCATTCGCAAGCATTTTGGTTCGTTAGACAAGAGATCCATTGAGAGATAAACTTTGCTCTAACCCAGATAACGAACAATACTATGGACAGATCCTACATTCGCACCAACAATTTCTGAAATATCTCTAATTGAAATTCGACTATTTTATCTAATGATAATTCTATTGTGAATGCAGTACACCATGCACTTGGTCGCGGGGCTCATCCATAGTGCCCCCTTTTCCATTTTTAAATTTTCGGTACCATTCCTTCACAGTTGGGTACGCAATACATGCATTTCCATAAACTGCTTGCTTTCGCGTATTAATCTGCAATGGCTGCACACCCTCAGCGCATAAAATCTGTAGGACCGCATGCTGATCAAACTTGGACGGATTATCAACAACAAACACCATTTCAACATCGAAGTTTTAAAAGTCAGAATCAAATTCAAATGCTCGAAAGTTATTAATGTGTTGCTTACAAACACTACTAACATTAACAAACGTCATTTGAATTATTGCATTTGTTTTTAAGGCTAAGTTGATCAACGATGGGTTTCAGTTAAACAAGCCTCGTACGTCTCACAAATAAGCTTATTCAACGTTTACTTACGGTGCGATTTCTGAAACAATTTCTTAACTGCAGACGATTTGACAAACGTCGACCAACGTTGACGTTTGTGAATATATTCGGGCCAACTTGTGTCGAAGGTAAACATATGGCATATTTTATTACACATGTGTCCAATGCTGGGGATTTGCTATACTGTATTCAGGGAGTCTAGTAAGTAGATATAAACACATGCACGTGAACGCAGCGGAAGCTGTTTCGCACGATCGCGACTTGTGCAGATACAAACTAGTGTTAAAGCGTTTTTTTTTTATTATTAGCCCGCAACATTCCATTGTTGGGCAAGGGCCTCCCCTATAAGGAGGGTTGTTGATTTACTCTCCCATAGTAATCAATCCTTGTGGGAGAGAGGCGCCGCGTTAACGCAACCTTCGGTCACCCATCCAAGTACTGACCGAAGACCACGCTGCCTTAACTCTCCTGATCGTACGTGAACGGGCGACGAATGTGCACAACCCGGGACCACTGCGTTAGAAAATAAATATAGTTACATTTCTGACATCCGGAAATTTGAAGGTGGTACTGGTTGCTGCCATGTGACCTTTGACTTGACCCCAAATTAATTCTATTGGGTGAGCTCACAATGGTACGAATGGTACGGCGGAAGCCTGACCACAGTTTTATTTTGTGCTTTCGCCATTGCGTCGACAACGTAGCAATTATAATTAGGTTTGTGTTGTTTTATTATGTGCAACAGCTCACTTTTCAACATATTGTCTTCAAAAGCAGTACTTTTGGAAGACAACCATTGCTTAATTGAAGGCTTTGTCCAGGATGTTGTTGGAGTTTTCTCTTGCCTTCGAGAGTGGTACGCAGAATTATCAAGTACTATGACACAGTTATCCTCAAGTAGCAAAAGAACTTTTGAAAACCACTTCTCAAACTTTTCTGAGTTCATCTCTTCGTAGCAAGCTCCCGTTGTTTTGGATTCAAGAACTCACAAACTGCCATTAACAAATCCCGTGTTACTACCGATGTGTGTAGTAATTAACGTCTTTCCTTTGCCCGACGGTTTTTTAGACCAGAGGAGAATCCCGATAAAATCGCTTGTCTTAACGAAGTTATGGACTCATCTTTCCATATCTTATTTTTCGTGTGGCCTGCATTTACCCACGTTTCGTCCAAATAATATATTTTTCTACCTTCTTGTTTATACGTTTTTATCGTCCACAAATATTTTCTTCTCCACAGAACTATTTCCTCCTTATCCATTAGCATGCTGTCCTGATCGCGTTTAACAAACTTAATATTTAATTTTTTCAAAATTTTGTAAAATGTCCTATTAAAATTCGGCAAGTCAGTCTCTTCGTTAACAACTTGTAGCACTTTTGTCTATAGTAGGTAATTCGTTGTGGAAAAAGAATTCGTGCCCTTTTTTACGGATTGCATTTTGGTCAAAATCGTCAATGCCGTCTGAAAGTTTTTACGCGGTTGAACTGTTTTTGGGGATGATACTGTCTTCCGCTTATATTCCGATATTATACGATACACAGATCTTTCGCTTACTCCTGTATTCCGGGCAGAATTTGTCACTATTTCAGACAATGACATTGTCGAATTATACTGTAATTCCGATTTGTAAGCATTCAGAATCATGCGTTTTTCCGAACTACTAAATGGGACCTTTTTGTATCTTTTTGTAGGGGGAGACAACTGCACGTCGGGATTACATGAATCACTTGAACTGGCCATTACTACAACGTAATATGTAAATCAACAAATTTCAAACTATATTGTTCATGAAAATTAAATACACAGTTCGGAAGGCTTCAAAGGAGGCTATTCAACCAAAGTATATACACAACTCGGTTGCCACCGCATTAATACCGCGTGTTAATTCAGCATGAGCTTGCCTAAAAATGCACCAATAGTATTGCAGCATGCACCGATCATGCACTTATCATGCAACGGTCACGGACCAATGTTTGTTTACGTCTACTGACTAGACTCCCTGAATACAGTATAGTGTATGCGGACCTGCTAAACGTGCATCATAGGCATTCGTCTATTCCTTTGATGTTTAGTATTTGCAGCATACTAAGCGAACTTCCAAGAACGCCAACATATGTGTACATTCGTGATGTGTTGCTCATACATATGGTGTAGCGAACCTGAGTTTGCTCATTGTTGGCTGACGTTCTTCATATGATCTGTAGGGGCCTTAAAAGTTAAGTACTCAGATATAGTTCAATTTGAGAGTAATGCTATATAACGAAGAATGGTAACAAACCATATCAAAAAGACAAACAAAGATGGGATTAAGTAACTACGGCAAACATCGAACGTCTAGCATAGAATAAGTATAAAAATAAAGACAATATTAAGAAAAAATAGAAAACAATACACACAAACAAATAAGACTATGGAGCACCACATAAACAAGTTGAAATGATACCTTGTTTTATTATCTATGAGAATCGGAGGATATTAGGGTTATAAATTCCAAAAAATAAAATATTTCTTATTTTGTATGATAATGAAAAGTTCATTTACAGTTAGCGGGAAGCGAGCAGAGGTGACAGACAGGAAGAAAATCTAATGCCATATGAAATTACGTCCAAAGAATTTATTTCTTTAAATGGCATACGACTGAGTTCACAAAGAATTATAGGGGACCACGGTAGAGTAATGGTCGCAGCGCTTGGCTTCAGAGTTATTCTACCAAAGTCGCTCAGGTTCGAATCCTGAGCACTGCACTTTCCCAGGGTGTTTGTGGTGTCTGGGGCATGGGGTTTTTCAAGGGTGGGGTATGTTAGACCTATGAATAGCACGAAATGTGCTGAGCTGGGGTAATCTGGGTGGGATGGGAATCCACGATAATTAAAAATAAAAAGAAAAACAAAGAATAATAATCAATTTAGATTTAGAAGAAATAACATAGTTGAAAATATTGATAATTAACACCAAAAGCGGAAATCACCTAGACTGCAGACAGGATTATTATTGGTACTTACAAAAGTTGTATCTGCCGACAAGAAAACGGCTCAGATGTTTGCCGTATTAAATGTCCAGTCCTAAATAAATAAATTTAAATTCTCTTGATTCCGAAAATCGCCATACCGCTTAGATGGCAAAATGCAGGTCACAATCCGATTTTCAATTAGATATAAGACGTTTACTAGTCTGTATAAGGCGGCCGTGGGATAGACATCAACGCGTACGATTTCTGCGCTGAACGTCTGGGGTTCAATTTCCAGTACTGGAACACCGAATTTTTAATGGACGTTTTTCCGCGCAAAGCTATCGCAAACCAGCGAGCTATTCTGCCTAGTAAATCTTTTCTGGAGTAGAAGCGTTTACATTTCGCGTGGTTTGGAGCCCACGTTAAGCTGTAGGTCCTCTATTTCTGTGGCACTGTGCGCAACAGAGGCATAGGAAAGAAGGTCGCTCCGTCCCGTAAAAGATAAAGCACTCGAAGAAGGAGCAACGCGTCACCGTAGGTAACTAACTATTTTGTAGATTTGTAAATGCACTTCCTACGTGAAATGGAACGTATCGAGCTTCTAAGAGATAATAGTGGTGGCCACCAGAACACGAGCAACTACTTTCGCGCTTCCTTGATTTTATTCAGCTATCTATACATACAGAACATGATCGTCTAAAAATTTTTAGAGGAATCCAAGCATTTTCTATCAACAGTCTTTATTAAAATTTTATTTTGTATTTCCTATGAGTTAGGGCATGTGAAAAAGACGCATCTCAGAATTAGTTATCACGGAAAGTTAAGGTACGGAAAACCATGAGACATTCATAATAACACTTGCATTGGTACATTTTGTTGTTCAATTTAGCCAATGTGTTTACTGTATGCTATACCTTCCTTAAGTAGCAAGTTGTTCTTCATTTAAATGTGCAAATATGTAACTAGGAGTGGTTAGGTCGTCTCTGTGGAAGTTTTGGGCGAAAAAGTGGGAATATCCAAGTGATACTACTAAATATTGTACAGATAAGCTTGAGATTTAGTTAATTTTTGTAAACAGTAGTTAGAATATCCATGTAGTAGATAATTACTTTTAAAGAAGTAACCTTCAGAATAGCCCAGCCTAGATAAAACAAAGAAAGTAGTAACTATAGAACACAAAGGAATGGTACGCTATTGTGCTCTTCTGCACTACTGCCTATCATTCAGCTGCTAACAATTTAGTCGAATGATTCCACTGACAACTGAGAGCGGCTATCAGATATAACAACTGACGCGGATGAACGGAAATCGTCGCTACTCAAATTGCGAATTGCCGCAGATCTAGTTTACTAAAAAGACATTTGCATTCATGTCGAATTTTTTACGCCCTCTAATGTGGACACCTTTCATATTTCAGTTCTGAGATACCGTCATCGTCCCAATATTATGGGAAGCGCAACGATTTTGTTTTCAGGTACCTCGTTTCCTGTTCGTACATTTACGTACTAAACAATAGGTTGAGGAACCTATTGCAACCTCATTATCATGGACCATTCCTACATCACTTACGAAGAAAACATTCGGGGTTGAAATGAAAGAATAGAAAACAATAGTATCCTTTGACATACTAAAGCCCATTTATGTATTATACAGAGTGAGTCTTCTAAAATGAATCAACTTGATATCCAGCTTATTTGAAGTATCAGAGAAACATGTTTTGGGCAGATTGTAATAGGCAGTGCTCCTATTGACAGCCACTATCAAAATTAATTTTGGCTTTTCCGACGAGTTTAAAAATTTTTA
The DNA here is from genome assembly GCA_014611495.1 of Limonius californicus. Classification (NCBI taxonomy): domain Eukaryota; kingdom Metazoa; phylum Arthropoda; class Insecta; order Coleoptera; family Elateridae; genus Limonius; species Limonius californicus. Next base: position 10,248 of record JABXWE010050613.1, read on the forward strand.
GTATATACCGATAAACATTATTTTTTCAATAATTAAAACTTTGAGTGGTTTGTATTTCTTGAAGCGTTGGCCTCTGCAATGCTCCATTTTTTAAATGGAAAGAATGTACTACAGTATTAATCTAAAAGGAAAATGAATATATCTACCTGGAAATCACATACCGAACATATGATTTTTAAAAATACCTTCAAGTTGGGGTGTGATTTCTTTATATTTAATTGTTTTTTCTAACCGGATTTCCATTTTCGTTGGTAATACTAAGTATAACAAACCTTTGGCAAAAGGTAAGGTACAATTAAGTTTACTAAATAACATTCGGTGAAAATGAATTTGATATTGGCGCTAACATTAAAAAGAACTAATTGTAAAAACTAAAAAAAATTCCTATCCAGGGATCGAAACTCGATTTTTTGCGTAAGATCTGGGCGCTTCAGACATCAGATCATTTGGACACTCGTCCGGTAATGTAATTTTTACTTGTATTAGTTTTTTAAATTATTATACGAACTGATTTAAACTATTATTATTATTTCGCATAGAATACACACAATAGATTAATTATAAGTTTAAATATATGATAAGATAAATTTTGTAGGGTATGGGGGGTAAATATTGTATAATATATGTGTAGTTGGTTAAATAGTATGTATATAATAATTGACTAAATACGAAGCCAATCCAACTATTCGATGCTTGTCAGGGTGTTGTTGAAAAAATCTTCCATGTCGCCATCATATTTTCTTGCAGGGCTCTCGCTTACCACACAGTAGCAACCAACGCCAACACAACTCTGGTTCTCAGGACCGGCCGTAGCTTTTGTATTCTGGAGTATTTCTGAGCTGCAATTTAACATTGTGGCTTCGCAATTAACGAGGGGACGGTGTAGCTTCTTATAA
>JABXWE010050617.1:0-13258 GCA_014611495.1 Limonius californicus
AGGAGACCATTCAAAATGTTCAAGAGATTATGAATGAAGCACCTACAACATCATTGCGCCGACTCGTACAACAAGTTCCTGTATCTGTAGGTACCTGTAGAACAATTTTGAGAAGAGACATTGGTCTATTTCCTTACAAGATGCAGACAATTCATGAATTGTTACCGGGTGATAATAACAGGCGCGTGTTGTATTGCCAATGGTTCACTCAACATTTATTGAATAACAATGACCTCAGTTTCAAAGTGCGACATACGTTCTGACATACAAAGCCACCCTTTATCTAAAATTATTTTGTACATATGGTATTTTAAACAACACTTAATAAAACCCCTTACCTCTATGATACTTAGAACACGTAAATATGTATTTCCGTAAATACTTTGCCATCTTCAGCAGCTGAGGAAAACCTCTTAGGATGAGTTCTTCACCAAGTTAGCAATGAAAGTCTAATGAGAAAATGGCAAATTAGTTGCTGAAATAAGTATTCTATATATCGTGGCTATACGGTGATTTTCTGAAGACCACCGTTGAATCCTACATAGTATTTTAAATTTGAATACTATATATGTTTAAATATATTCCGGATATTACGTTTAATGGATATAAAGACCATCTATAAGTCCAAAAAGTATCGTTATGACCAAGTTGGATTGTATTCTTAAACTATTCATGCGCCTGCAACGATGGATCCACAATCTGTAGATCATCAAAGGATCTAAGGTTAGGTTTGATTGGATGTTTGATTTATAATAAAATCTTTGCTGGGAGAATCAGAATGGCAAGGATTTTCTAAGTTTATAGGCCATACATAAAAATAATCGGGCGAACTGCTTCGTATGTTATACAGGGTGAACATAAATTATGGTGCAAACTTTTAGTAGTATGCAGAATACAAAAAAAATAGAGCCACCCATATTTTTGTTTTGTTTATAATTTGTACGTAATTAATTTTTTTTAAATAAAAATTACAAAAACCTTGTACTGCAACCTACTATACATAATTCCGCTACCTGATTGGCAACCGTGAAGTCTTAATACTAAAAATCTTCTCTCGAGTTTCTGTCGTTCGGATTTTACGTTAAACTGTACGTCCCCCGTGCTTCCATTGTATCGCTGAGGAGAAGTACGTGGTAGTAGCGAGTGCCGATGCCCAGCAGTGGAACGAACGTACATTTTCACATTGGGATCTTAGCGCCTTCATAATTATAATTCTATGAAATATCTGAAAATATTTTAATTTTTGTTCGATATTTCCAGGAAGATCAATAGATTTAAGCCGGAAATACAATACAGTAAACAATGCAAATCCAAACATTTTCTTTGTAATCGCTCGATATATCCGGGTTCTTGTTATACTGGAGCTTGTCTTTATTGAGTTAGGCTGTATATTTATCTGTATCTTACGATTAAAAGACAGGCGTAAACTTAGTCTACATTTAAACTAGCCGGGTAAAATTACGTAAAAATATTAGGGAGAAAGCTATAAGCAAACGCTATTTGGCAAAAAAACCTAGGCAAAAAAATGGTTTTGCAATTGTAACCGTAACTTTAAGGGTTTCACTGAAGGTTACCATACTTCTAAAGTTTAGCCGACTACCGGACTAGACATGGGATTAAAATGCTAAGCTATCGAGTCATGGAAGCCTCATTTGAGTAAAATACCGCCTCAAAGGTGCAAGAGGTCGTTTAACTTAAAATATGCTGAATAAGGAGCCAAAAATTCGGTTACTTTCTCAATAAAAATAATGGTCTGTTGATTGTTCAAAGATATATTATCTTTTAAATTTGAATTGAAATTACGGAGGTGTATATTAGAAAGTATTCGATGTAAACAAGAATTTTGCCTTAATTTCAGGTGTTACAAGAATGTTTATAATATTAAAAAATATTCATTAATGTAAAGACTTCTACCTATTTTTAACAAATATTAGGTAATTTTCAAATGTCTCTATATGTATTCAATGCAAACAAGAATTCATGAATTAATATCTTATCAAAGATTTTCAGTAATTAAAAAACGTTTCAGGCAATTGTAGGATGTTAAAAAATACCTATATTTGATTTTTAGATATTTTGGTATATTTCCAAATTTTCAATAAACTATTGCTTTTAACAGCCACTTGCCAGTGAATTACAAGACATTAGACGTACGTCGAAGAGACGTACAAGACATTGTACGTACAATATTTTTAGTAACAATATTTTACACGGAGTGTTTCTAATAAATATCACTACATGGAAATCTTACTTACTATAGGTGATGGACGATATGTTTACATTTTGCTAAATATCGCGTCTATATGAAAAACAGCAGTTAATAGTGATACAAGAAAAGTCTGTCATCAAAAATGAAACGTTAGTGAAAAGTACATTAAAATCGCCTTAATACTGTTTAAAAGTGGATACGATACAGGTAGGACTCGATTTACGCCCGCTACGTGTTTGCGCTTCCATAGACCACCGTTGAAGGGGCGATGAGCCATGATTCCGCTCGAGTTTCGATACAAATGATAATAAAATTTACATAATAATAATTATAATACATATGAAATTCAGTCCTACTCCCTAAAATTTAAGTAATTAAACAAGAATGCTTTTTGAGGGTCATAATGAAGTTTTCCGTGGAAGATTTAAAAGAGCTAGCTGAACAATTGTCCAAAACAGCCATAGAGGAAAGTAAAGTTGACTTTGCAATATCGGTTGGGAAACTAATAAGAGTTATTTCAATGTATTAGGCTATTTCTTTTATTAATAAGGAATGCGAGATGTTCTGCAGCTTAAAGTGAAGCGCAACCGTTAAGATAGAAACTGAGAGAGTTCTATAGCCATTTGTAACTTTACGGGGATGATTCATCAATTATTGTCCCTAACATAGAAGGCATTAACCCACAAATGAATATTGTTTTTCCTAGAAACATCAGTTATTGACATTAATATATGCCAAGTTGTTTATAAAAGTTATACATTTAATATTACCGTAGTGCTGGTGATTTTGTTGAAATGGAAAAATTCGAGACAAGGGCTGTGGCGAAATACCTTTTTAAGAAAGGTTTATGACCGCAGGAAATTTATCACATGTCGGGAGTGTTGGGTGATTCTACCCCGTCATATCACGTAATTAAGAATTGGTGCCGGGATCTCAAATTAGGATGGAAGTCGTGTCAACGTGCACCAGGTGCTGGACCACCAAAAATTGTTGTCACTCAAGGAAATATTGATTTGGTCCATCATATGGTACTGAGTGATTGGAGAATTCCGATCAAATATATTGCTGAGACATGTGGCTTTTCAGTTGTAAGAGTTGAGAAAATTTTGCACGAGGAATTTGAGATTAATGGAGAAGGATTTGTAATTATAGATGAAGCTTATGTTCATCACTATGATCCACAGTCAAAACAGGGGAGTATGGAATGACCGCATCGTGGTTTCCTACCGCCACGAAAGTTCCGTGTGACTTTATCGCTGAAAAGATAATGGCAACAGTGTTTTGGGATTCTGAGGGAGTTCTTTTTGTTGATTACTTATAACGTGGTCACACTTAACCGGAGACTGTTACGCAAAACTCATACCAAAAGTTCGTGAGGCTATAAATCAAGGTCACAACAGCTAAATTATAGAACACCCCCTTATTTGCCAGATCTGTCCCCCAGTGACTTTCACCTGTTCTGCAAATTAGAGGAACATCTTCAGAAAACTTATATTTCAGACGATGAAGAGGTGATGACTGCTGTGAATGAGTGGTTTGCACGCAGGACAAAGAATTTTTTCTAAAGGTATTCAAGCTCTGCATCGTCGTTATACTACGTGCGTTAACCTTTTAGGGGATTATGTTGAGAAATAAAGTTATTTCAAATGTCTAAGTCATTAGCTTCTATATCATGTACAATAAATGATGAACCACCCTCGTATATTAGAAAAGAAGAAAATCAAACAGACGTCTATTCTATCATTTTTAAAACAGTACATTTTCTTTCGTTTTACTAATTATTATACAAAAAAAAAGAACTATCGAAGAAAATCTTGGAACGGAACTATGTACTGTCGAACTCCCATATAGTGAACCCCTATTTAGTGATTTTTTTATATAATGATGTTCTTGTGAGGATCTTCACCTTCAGACTCAATACCTGTAAAAAATACCTCGATATTATGATGTAAAGCCTCCATATTGTGATGTATTTCTTTCAAACTTTTACCATATTTGTTAGGTATACAGATAACAATTTGAACGGATTACGAAATACTGTCTCTAACTTGTGTTTTCCAAGAAAATGTTATGTTCTTAGTCAAAATGATAAATTTGTAAGTGTATTATAGAATGATTAGAAATTTCATAGAAGTTGTTATTGCCTTTGGGCAACTATTGTACAAGATTCCAATCATGTAATTAGGATAAACTTTGGTTTTCACATCTGTTAATACGTTGTTGATCTACCATTGCACATGCATTTGTTAGTTGCAGTCTGGGTATTTGTGCAAATTTAATACTATCTATTTAGTTTTTAATTCAAAATAGCGCTTGTGTTGCCGACTATTAAATATCTGAGATTAATTTTGAATCTAAACATGCATTCTATATAGCGATTTGTTTAGGTGCGTTCCGACGTCACTATATGGGGGTTCGATTAAATTTACATACGTACCCATTATATTTTTGCTTCAATGTACGCCGAAATCTCGGAAACCTAACTACGACGTAAATAGAATCGTATCCATATTTTCATAAAAGAAGTATTTTACTGTATAATAAAATAATTGCTTCTGGTTATAACTTTCAGGTGAATGCAGATAATCGAATGTTCTTTTTCATATTTTATTTGGGTGACAATTGTCAAATTTATCAAATCCATGTCTAAGTAGAAGAACTAATTAGACGCACCCGGTACACTCCAGTTTCCCGCTAGCGTTTGCCATTAATTATTAATTAACAGAACTATTAATTGCAAGTAAAATTAGACGAAGTACAAGGACAAGTCTCTAGAAATGGAACGTTCATGTACAAGTTTCTTTTGTATCTAGAAACAACTGTTGTCTTCCTAAAGCAGCAGTTTAATAAGCCACAAGCAGCCTTGACCTACGGCCACTTTAAGTGTCAACTGCCTGCTACTTCATTTAAGTTTTTTTTTCTTAACAAACGTACAATTGGTTTTGTTGTATTGATTAAACCCATTTTAAGAGAAGTGTCTGCTTGTTAAAATTCCTCCCAGACACTTACCGGCGAGTCCAGGGTCGCGGCACATTGGCGCAAATATAGGTTTCAGGCTTTAAGAGCACTTTGGCTCGTTGTCATGTTAAAAGGCGCATTTTCCCATACTACCTATAGTTAGCGGAGGTCAGTACGCACATTGCAGATTGCAGGAGGGCACACTATACCTGCCTATGCAGGAGTCATTGTGCGCGAGATAGAGCAAGTGCATACGACTCCCACGCCCTCCAGCCTGTAATTAATTAGCTGCCATTGTTAATTTATATCTAAAATCCGTTGCCATTATGCTTATTCGCGAGAGCTCTAACTTCTGTGCTTAGTCTACAAATTATTTCCCGCGAACTCTCCGGCGTGGGCCTCATTTTTTCCAATGACACACGCACATTATTTACCTAGTCTTTGTCAATACCGACAGCATAACTACTTGGCCTCCGGCTCTTGGCCTCAGCTCGTGGGATAGGCGATTTTTGTTTTCGGACTTTTTCCAAACATCACTACTTCATTTATATCCACGTCCGCCAACAGCGGCCGAACAATAGTTCAGAGCTACCTCATGAAAGGACGGAGTTCAATGCACAAAGAACGTTCACCCCGCAATCTCTCATTGCCGTAACTGGCCGTTTGTGTGTGTATTGCAGTTTTGACAATTCACTAACTCATAATCAAGGATAACAAGAACATAATTGCGGGGAATTGTGTTCTTTGCAAACACACAAACGAGACGCGGTGCGTGTTTAACTTCTGAATTTTTCGAACCGATAATTAACCCCTTGCTTCGTTGCCTTTCCCGGTTCGCTTCTTTTTATTTCTCACTAACAACCGCATTTGAATATACAATGTTGATGCTGATCTAAACTTGGTGGTGAAATTTATTTAAATTTCCGATTCGGTACAGAAACTACGAGGGTTATCTGAAATGTTCTTCGAATGAAATAAGAAATCGGTTTACATCGTTATTTGCGTTTTTCCATTAGTCTCTCTTAACAATAATGCACTTGCACCAGCGATATTCCAAAAATAGTATACCTTACCATCACGAAACTGCGATACCTCAAGGTCTGCAAAATATTTTTCAACAGCTTCTTTAATAAACCCGTCAAAGTCCATAGGCCTCATAATGGGATAAGGTAGATATGTCGATGAATAAAACCACAGTCGACTGGGGTTTTGCTCCTTTAAGTTCTGTATTTTATGAAAATAGGATTTTTTCAGTCTTAGTGTAGCTTGAAGTTAGGCGGAGCTAAACCATATGAACATAGTGGATGTGACAACAAATCGTATTTAAATATGCTTAGTTTTGCGATGGAAACGACACTTGTATGGGGGTGTGCATTGTTTGAATGAAAATTCACATTATTCTTTACTAAACCTAGTCTTTTACTTTCATTTTTCTTAAATTGGTCCGAAGAGTTAGGGTAGTGGTGGGCAGCTATTGTAGAACCCCTCCCATTGCGGCAATTTAGCAGTCACTTATTGCTACTTATGGCAGTTATATAACAGGTTACGGGCATTCTTCAAATGACATTTTTATTTTGTTAACAGAATTGTTGAAGCCTATGGAAGATCATATATCAGCTGTATCTCTTTAACAATAGATGCTATTATCTTTCCAACAGGCTTTGCGGGAATTGCGACGATTCTATTGTTGTGATAGTTGCTATGTTTCGGGTATATAGTTATAGATTCACGTGTCGTCATCTTTGGTTACAAATCGATGCACACACTCAGCTGCTGTCTTCCTAATACAGTTCAAATACTCTTGAGAAGTTGTACCTTCTCATCTTAAGGATATATTTTTTATAATAACTTTTCAAGTAAGCTTATAACCGCGCGTTACTCCGAAATGTAAATAGCTTAAGTAATTTTAGCAACATTTAATGGGCCTCCTTTAAAACTGTATAGTAGCTTTTTCGGCACCCTGTTAGGCACCAGCTTCTGCTCTGCCATTGCTTCTCCTCAACTTTAAAGTAGAAGAATGGGATACTAACAGTTTAATGTTGAGTACGAATGACAGAAATTCCGGAGAAGGTTACGGACAAGTGTGGCCATAGCTCACTTGGAAAAGTGCTCGCTTTCTGGACAATTATTTGCTTATGGCTTAGGTTTGATCCCCCGGATCTTGTGCTGCAACCCAAATCACATCATTCCCCAATACGACGTTGGCAGCCGTAGGGTATTAATGGAAGCAGTGATTATGGACCTTTTATTGGATTTTATGTAAGCTCAGTAATTAAGGCGTGGTGGTCACTGGTCACACCTTATCGCCACCCAGAATAGTTGGACGGTGCAGGGTTGATCAAAAATTACTTTGAATATTTTGAGCATGGCAGTGGCTAAAATTAATGAACAAATTACATTGGATTTCATTTTAACTCGCGAGCAACAGAGAATGCTATAACTCGATAATAAAAGAGTTATAATAAGAGCGTTCGGTGTTTTCCTTTGGATGTTGTCATTTGGATAGCTCATTTGGATGCTGTCGTTTGGATGTCATCATTTTAACGAGGTAGCTTGATAGCTGTTGTTTGGAAGTTGTCGTTTAGATGCTGTTGTTTGGATATCTCGTTTGAGTGCTGTCTTTTGGATACCTCGTTTGGATGCTGTCGTTTGAGTATTGTCGTTTGGATGTCATCATTTTAATGATGTAATTTGATAGCTGTTGTTTGGATGCTGTCGTTTGGATTGCAGCATTTTAATGATGTAGTTTGGATGCCGTCGCATAGAGGCTGTAGTCTAGATGCTGTTGTTTGGATGTTGTCGCTTGAGTGCTGCCGCTAGGGTGCTGCTGTTTAGGTGCTACCATTTGAGCGCAGTAGTGTGCCCCTAGTTCTTTAAATAAAATTTTTGTAACGCTATACATAAAACATATAAATTGAAAAGCCACTTTATAAACCACCATTAAATGCATTACTCTTTATAATACTTTTAGTTAAATAATAGTGCAACATATTCACAAAGGTGTAAACATGTAATAATTGGAGTTTATTATTATACAGGAAAAAGTTACAGTGCCATACAAACTATATTAATTAATTAGTTATCTAGTACGCAACAGCCTATAAAAACTGTACAATGTTTTTGACTGACGCATTAACACGTCGAAACAGGTATTACGCAAACAAAGCAAATAAACCTATCGAAATTATTATTGATATTGTATTGACTTATTTTTTAGTGTCAGTTTTTAAGACGTAAGGCAAGACACAATTAACAAAAAAAATATGTAACTCAAGATGCGCTACTGCGCCTAAGCAACCGGCGGCCAATCTTTCGGCGCTTAAACGACTTCATCCAAATGGTAGGACCCTAAATGTTCCGAATTGGCATCTTAAACTTGGGTTTTTGTCGTTATCTTAACCCGAAATTTTGAAATCTGAATTCGAACAAAATAAAAAGGGCAGCGAAATATTAAAATCTAAGTTTAAGAATTTTCTTTATGTAGTTTTGTAAGTAGTTATAGTTGACACGAAAATATTTGTGACAAACATGGCTTAAATAGCTAAAAAGTTTAAGCCAAGTGTTAATTTACTTTTAATAATATTTTTTGGAAGTAACTGTTAGCGAAAGCAACATAGCGTTGTAAACGTAAATTTCAACAATTAAAGCAACTTCAATGGATTTTCAATGAGCTATAGTTTCCTTCAAGTTATATCATTCTTGCCTCACCGAAGGATGTCTGGTAATCTCTGATTAACTTTTCTGTACAATATGGCCGGAGTCCTACCAAGTTTCGCCTAAGTAACGTATATTTCTATTTTCTTTGCGATATGTTTTGATGTTTTGGAGATACTCGCCGCTCCTTGGAATCTGTTTGATTCCATAACAACCTGAGGCTTGTTTATAGTTTTATGTTTATATCCCAAACGTTTAATCATTCCTAGCAACGTACTTATCGAATACTTTATTGAAGTACAATCTTCGTTTAATTTTTGATTTAACAATTTTACCGTACGTTTTACCCGGCACATTTGATATACTTTTCGCCGAATTAAATGTTCGCTATCAGTCCACGGTGTCCACATTTGAAAATAAAGTATAAATAAATATCTCCTTCGCACAGAAGTTCATCCACAACTGCTTTGCGCTGTTTATTTCTTCAGTTTGAAAATATATATGTCACTAAGGTAGACAATAAGGCAACGATCTGATCTAATTTAGTCACTGAGAAGTAACTTATTACTCATGCAAACTAATTAAGGAAGCTAATTTTGATACATAGTTTACTAGTTTTAACATAAATAAGAATAGTTCAAATAAACAGGGTAATCTTAACTAATGAATTAAAAACAGAGAATTTAAGCTCCTTGTTTGAGTCACAACCTCTAGGTAACCTCAGCTTCTTAGCAGTATGTATATTTACCCGAATGCGGTCTGTGTTTTAAGCCGAGTTGTAGCTTGTAAATCCTTATATACAAATACCTTTTTAAATCGAATAAGGGTATAATTTGAAGTAGACTATATGATAAAAATGAATTCTTTTTGCAGTCGGGTATCGTAGTTATTGTTACATTTTAACTTTTTCGTAACCGTTGTAAACCCCCAAACAATGACTGTACAGTGATCTTCCAATTGCACAGGTCCCTACTTTGTGTTATTATTGTATTATATTTTAGTAATTTTACTTTGCGTTTCTGTATTATATCTTAATACTTCTACTATTTCAGGTGGGTATTTTGAAAATTACTTTACATTTTACTTGAATATGTTAGGATAAAGTGCAGTGTGGCATTAGAATACTTAAGCAGACCCAGAAAAAAATATACCGCTAAGGTGTTCTTGCACTATAGACGATATGATTTATATACAAGGTGTCCCTACTAAAACAGTCCGCCCTGAATAACATTGTAAATGATCATATTTGAAAAAATCGATGAGAAACGTCAACAACAGTGTGACCATCTACCCTACCCCATCTCCCCAATCCCCACCTCAACCAACCCCAAACAAGAGGTGTTAAGTGATACTTCATTTGAAAGATTCTTCTGCTCTTTGTATAATCTAAAAATTTGGCATGGCATTTTGAAGTTCCGGATGCTTATGGGAAATGTTAAATAAATAAATTCCAAGAGAGCGTTCAGGTTATTTTATTAAATGTTCCAAGTGATCACTGCCAGCTTCCATGCAATAGTACAATCGTTGTTCAAAGTAATTTCGTACTGTATTAAAAATTTCGGGGGTGAATAAACGACACTCCTAATTAACCTGGCACTTAATTCTTACCGAGAATCTGGATGAGTAGCATAGATCCTGGTTGTTAGGTGATGCTATAGAAGAAAATCTAGTGGGTTGAGATTAGGGGACCTGGCTGACCAGGACTCTACAGGACCATATACAAATCTGCAAAACAAAAACCTTTGTTTTGTTGCCAAGTTACGTATTTTAATGTTTAGCGTATACAGAATAGTGGTGGCCACTTTCAGCATTTAATAAACTAACCAAAATACTTTCCTGAAATTTTCTAATGTAACATTGCCCATGCGCATTTGAAATTTCAATATGCAATTCCTCAAAAACGGTTTGATAGAATTGCACAAAATTTTCAGAATGTACAAAAAACCGAAAACCCTTTCACTCGATATTCTCTGTCATTTAAAATTTTGAGGTTAGTGGTAGGGGCTAGGGGGATAAAGTAGGGTAGATGACCTACAAGGTAGAAGATGATCCCCTTCAAACTATTGTTGACTTATCTCGATTTTTTCAAATTTGATCATTTACAGAGTGAACTGATTTAGTTGGGACACCCTGTATTTAATGCACTTATGCTGGGATTTTACGTAGGCGTTTGTTACACTGAGATGTTTGTTGCAATATATATTCACTTGAATGGACTTCCATTAATTATTGACATCCTCTACGTGTTACTTAAGTTTAAATTAAGTACTACGTATCACCTGAGGAAAACGTAGATTTTCCCATTCGGGAATCGAACTCAGGTACCTCTTCTAGGGTAGCTTCAAAGCCAAAGTTGTTAATTAACAAAAAATGTAGTTTAGTATTGTTCATATTATTTCTTATTTCTCTAATACCCACTATATGTTTGTTTTATAAATGTTATCAGCTTTTTATAATAGAGATATTTTCCATTTTCTTGGTGTTTTTGTAACGTCCTCTCTGAATTTTTGAATTTTATATCCTGGAGAAAGACAGAAACAGGAAAAAATGCCCATTTCCCACGGTGTTTAAAAACTTGAATTTAGTGAAAGACAACTTAATTACTTGTCAATTAAGTTAATGTAATCACAAGCCCAAGAAGCCGAGCAAGAATTTCTTGGGCATTTTTTGTATTGCGGAGGAATCCGGCTGATTACGAAGTAAAAACATCTCGTAACAAATTCAGTTTAAAGATGCAACTACGTGCCATGAAAAGGAAATAAGTAATAATAAACCGAAGTTTCTGTACTGTCAGAGATTTATCGTTGGTCGTGACGGATTTAATGCTAGATGAATAAAAATCAACGTAAATTCTGTAACGCCCGTACCCTTTGTGTTGCAAACGTCTTATTTAAAAGTCTCCATGCACGAACGTCGTGGGAATAAATAGCACAGGAAGCAGGACTTATTTTTACATTTATTATTATATTACAAAACGTTCAGCTGTTGCTCTATTTCATCCGAACATCAAACGGGATGGACAAAGACGGACACTCAATCGACTTTTCTTTTAGATGTAATCGCTCGCGTGCTTTCCAATCTGGAAAATTTCAGCCATAAACTTCCAGGTCATACATTTCTTTTACCTTCTAATTATCATAATAAATATGACATTTGCGCTTCTTACGGCAAATTTCAGTCGGAAATTCTCTGTACTGTCATGAAATTGCGTGTTATCCCGCAATTATACCGAGTGATATATTGTGTGAAAGTTTTAAATTATTTTAAATTACCAGCCAGAGTCGTAATATAAATTTTAGATGTTATTTTAAACGTCTCCCGGTCTGGACGTTTATTTCCAATTTTTTCCTAATATTTACTGCAAATGGCTTCTCAATTTGTAACAGCGCGCTCGCGTGACTGAAAAGCATTCCATTTTCTTGCTCATTTTCACAAATTAATCCGAGCTTGCTCTCGGAAGTGGTAATTTAGCTGTTACGGATTAACAATGCCTGTTTAATTACATCTTCTCGGGTTGCAGCAACTTACAATAGGAGCAATTAATCTTTCGTGTAAACAAAGCTTTAGTTGTGTGTAACAGTAGGAAATTCTATGTTACAGTACTGTTCAAATAAGGAAAATATCACAATCGGAATTTTTTGCAACACCATCTGTCGGGGGACTTGCTTGTTTATTGTTGTTATTTTCTAAGACAGTTGACTGTTATTATTGTTGCTATTTTTTATAATTAACGGTTAACACCGTCCTTGTACAGATAAAATGATAAATTAATAATTTCGAAATATCACAACAATAGCTTGTCATAATTTCAAACAGCCTTAAACATTTTGTAACTGTTGTTTCGTGTAATGATCGATATTAAAGGGAAGCATAACTCTGTTCCTGCGGAGAATGAACCATCAAGGTAAACGCGTTATAGTTACGTAAGTGAAAGTGTCCATTTTTTTATTTTATTAATAAATTTTGAAGTATTGGTGTCAGCTCTTTAATAGCATCTTCGGTTACCGAACGCATATAAAATATTACGAGGCCGATAAATTAGAGACGGGTTCGGTTTTACATTCCCAGTCGGTTTTAAAGTTTAATCTAAAATTTGGAAATTCCACCTTCGAACCTTCATTAACTTTAAATTATCTTCAGGAAGTTACCGAGTGAAAAATTGCCTTAAGAAAAGGTTATGTACATTAAGCTACGCTTAAAACTGTTTTTAGTGTAATTATTTGAATTCTGATTTAGGTCGCACATTTTTACTTTCCCATACCTTATAGGTATAGGGTAAGTATTGAAATCATGAAAATTTTCGAAATCGAGATTTTAACGGATATATCCGTTTTGGGTCTCTAGGAACCCAAAAAAGTGGTTTTTAAAAAATGTCTGTCTGTGGGTGGGTACGTATGTACGTATGTACGTACGTATGTGACGCTCCTACAGCCGAAA
>JABXWE010050619.1:0-12277 GCA_014611495.1 Limonius californicus
GCTATGAGTGATAAAAACAACTGAAGTTTATCGTTCTCAGTACGTTTTAATGTTTTAAGTGTTTATGTGTGTTTTTAAACTTGGACGAAAAAAAAATTTTTTTTTTATGAAAAAATAATTTACAGGACATACTGAGAACATAAACTACAATTGTTTTTACCACTCGTTGCTAGAACCGTATCAACGCCTGCTCGAATATTGGCACTTTCAATTGAATACATTTTGGTAAATATCTCAGTTATTTATCAACCGATTTTGAAAAATTTTTTTTGTTGTATTCAGCAGAAAGAAAGCTATCAGATGTGGTAGCATAAGGGGTACTTTGCTATTTGAAATTTTAAAGTTGGAGTTGCTAGCGCTTAGTGGCTGAGGGGTGGGGGGTTGAAAATTGCATCTCTAAATGATAATTTAAAAGTAAAAATCGACGTGTCCGAGTATTTTTATGAAATATTTTTCTCAACGATTTTATAGAATTTATCCGTTACTTTTGGGAAGCACTGTATAATAGTTTGTCAATGTAAAAAGTTACATTTAATTTTTGATGGCCACGTCGGTTTAATAATATTACAAACCTGCTTAACTTCGCATTTTGACAAGGATTTAATGCTGATAATGACAAGAAATTGTAAGAGCCAAGCTAACTACGTGGTTTTCTGTTAACCACCATTTCTCAAATTCCATAACTCTGATCATGCCGTATAGTATAATAACTATAAACCTACGGCACAAGGCATTACAAAAAATAGGTACAGGAGAATTATAAGCAACATCCAAACTAAAAAAGGGAATTGGCGACAATACAAAAAATATCAAGAAAGTAAGAAAGAATAGCAAAATTCTTTCCCAAACGGGAATATGTACAGCATGTTAGGTGGCACTTTACTTTCGCAAATATACATCTTACCTGCCATAAAAAAGAAAAAGTGGGCCTTTATTGGTAGGAGTTTTCTGTTAATCTGCACCATTTTTAAACGATTTTCTGTCGTTGCCAAAGTCTTCCAAGGGTATCAAACTGCAAAAAACAAGAATCTAATGTAACATTAATAACATAAAAATATGTACCTACAAAAATGTTCCGTGTAAACAGCCCAGTGTATAACAAAAAAGAACCTACTTATCTTGCCGTACTGTTATCTACAGACAACTTATCGTATTTTTTAATTATAATTCCGTCTAAAAAGTATATTACGAACTCATAAAACAAATTGTCTATTGTGTTCTACGAACTAAATGCTTTACTCTCTTTAGTCTTCAGACTCTTCAGTCAATTTTCACAGAATTGTCACTACTTGTAACGAATCCGTGTATTAGAAACGTATTATAATGGCTATATTTTTTTGATATTCAACCAAATTTATCTCAAAATTTATTACTTTGAACTGCCAAAAATAACAGTAAATGACGCACTGGAAAACATAAAAACTATTGGACACTTTTTGCAACTCCATAATGAACCAGAAAATATTTTAATAAAGAACGAAAGATACCTTCAGTTTTTTCCAAAATTTCAAAATACACGACTTTCTTAAATTATACAGGGTGTCGCATGACGTGAGGTCGCTACTTCACCTACGTCTAGGAGAGCTGAAAAAAAGTCGAAACCGAAGAGTGGTCTTTTTCTCTAAATCGACTATTAAAGAAGTTATGGCCTGTTTTAGTTAAATCCTGAAGCAGCCGAAACAATAAATGATATTAACCCATTTATTCCCATGGTTGCGTTAAGGCAGAAGAAGAAATTGTTTTGACAAAGTATGATTAGCACTACATTTACAAATATTAAGAAATGTCGATAGCATTTTTTTAAAGAATAATCGTCTTTCTACTTATAAAAAAATATTAACAAATGTCACCAAATTTTCAGGATAAATACCTTGTCAACTTACTACCTCATAAAATAACGTAGTGTTCACTTTTTTATTATATTGAAGCTGTTTTGATTAAAAAATATTTCAAATAACAATATCCCGGAAAAAAATCAAATCATTATTTTCAACAAATATTTTTTAAAGGCATCGAATTAAACGTTGCGAAAACGCAACATTGGGATCTTTGATGCAACTGGCTCAATATGCAACCGGCGAGTTACCTAACCTTGTTGAAGGGAAAGCCGGTACACTTCGGATTTAAATTGTGGTGTCCAACTTCTAGTGATGGATATTTGTATCAATTTATTCCATATGCTGGAAAAACTGTTCAAGCCCTTTTACCTACCGATTTCGCTTATCACATGAAATTTTGCCGCTAGATCATTCAAAATCGAAACCTACGTAATAGAATTTTATTCACGGCTGAGGCAACATTTACAAGGTATGGATTAATGAACAGAAAGAACAGCCACTCTTGAGATTTGGCGAATCCACACGAAATCACAGTGTCAAATTACCAACATAGGTTTTCAGTGGATATCTGGTGTGGAATTATTGAGAACATGCGCATTGTTCCATTCGTTTTTGAGAACCATTTAACCGCCGACAGATATTAGATAAGTTTTCTAGAAGATCATTTGGGAGAATTGTTAGATGATGTCTCTCTGGCGATCAGACATGCTATGTGGGACCAGCACTATGGTGCCTCTGCGTACTTTGCGTTACCTGTAAGACAATTTTTGAATCAACGGTTTGAAGGACGTGTAAGTGGTAGAGGAGAGCAGCACCCCTACCCTCCAAGATCTCCGGACTGAACTTGTTTAGATTATTATTGTGGGGCTATATGAAAGATATGGTATACCAAACACCATCAGAGACTGTTGAAGATCTTAGGAGACGCATTTTTGAGGCAGCAAAACAAATTCGGAATAACAATGATACGAAATACCTATGATCGAAAAATACGGCGAATGAATTTTTATAGCACCATCTGCTGAAGCTACATCCATGATGGTGAAGTAATAAGTCCGATAGCCTGATCCTTTGAGATAGTCATTGTCAAGTTTGAACAAGTTGTGACTTGTCAAGAAGCTTCCAGAGCCAAAAGAGGGAGGTCGTGTTTACCGTGTCTGTTGCGCATCATGGATTTTGAACAACGCGTGAACATTAAGTTTTGTTTTAAGTTGCAAAGAAGTGCCAAAGTTCTCATGAAATGTTAAAATCAGTCTATGGCGATAATGTGGTGACTCTGAAGACTGCTTACAAGTGGTATGAGCGATTTAAAAGCGGAAATGAGTCGGTTGAAGACGAGAAACGGTCAGGACGTCCTTCGACCTCAAAAACAGACGAAAACGTGCAAAAAGTGGCAAAAATGGTTCGTTCAAACAGGCGATTGACTATTCGAAAGCTTACCGAAGAACTGAACACCTCATACGGATCCGTGCAAAGCATTTTAACCCATGATTTGCAAATGAGACGAGTGAGTGAGTAATTTGTTCCCAGACTTTTGACTACCGAACAGAAGGAAAATCGTATGTCAGTTTGCACAGAATTGAAGGATCGTCTTGATGCAGATCCGGATTTCATGGCCAAAATTATAACTGGAGATGAAAGTTGGGTGTATGGCTACGACCCTGAGACGAAAATTCAGAGTTCCCAATGGAAAACGAGTGGCTCCCCTCGCCCTGAGAAAGCACGTCAGTCAAAGTCGAACGTCAAAGTCATGCTCATGGTTTTTTTTTTGATAGTGAGGGAGTAGTGCGATTAGAGTTCGTTCCAAGGGGAAAAACTGTAAACTCCCAATATAACAAGGGCGTACTGCAACGTTTGCAAAACGATGTACGGAGAAAGAGACCAGAAAAATGGGCCAATGGCTTCCTCCTACATCACGACAACGCGCCGTGCCATACCTCGCTTCTGATCCGCGAGTTTTTGGTCGACAAAAAGGTTCCTGTCTGTCCACATCCGCCTTATTCTCCGGATTTAGCACCATGCGACTTCTGACTCTTCCCAAAAATAAAAACCGTGCTAAAAGGAAAACGTTTTGACACCATTCCCGACATTGAGAAGGCAACGACGGAGCAGCTGAAGGCCGTTCCGGAAGAAGCCTTCCAGAAATGCTTCCAAACATGGAATCACCGTTGGGATACGTGCATCGCTAGCCAAGGAGAGTACTTTCAAGGAGATTAATTTAAATTTGATGTAACCTTATTATTCGTTCGTAATAAAATTCATTCACCGTATTTGTTGATCACACCTTGTATGTTACATAGAGCAACCAGAACGTGTCTCGAGAACAACGGTGGCCATTTCGAACAATCTTTGTAGTGAATTTAAACTAAAATAAAAATAAATATTGGCTTTTCTAAAATTGTAATTATTTAAAATTATAATTATTTAACACTCTGTATTTTGAAAACAGTTTACGTTAGGGCATAATTATATTAGAATTTTTAACTTTATTTGGACTAAAGATTACGTACAGTCGTACACGAAGTAGTGATCTCACGTGGTGGGACACCCTGTATATTTATTGAAACAGTTGCTATAATCTTTTTTAACTCTCATGTTATAACATTTATACAACATATGGTTATTCAGTGACGCTATAAATTAATTTAGGCATATGCATGTAATTATTAAGACATCTGTATAACATATCTAAAACTTTTAACGCAACTTAGAAAAAGTTTATATTATTATGAATAGTTTATAGCTCCAATTTTTGGCACTGCTTCAAACTTAGTGACGCCGCTTTCAGTATTTTAAATCCTACGACTAATATGGGAGTGCTTGTTAAAATTAGTTGTTAGCTGTATTCATAAATTAACATTTAATCTTAGAAGTCGTAATTTTAAACTCTAAAATTTTAACATACATAATCAGACGAAACAGGAATATGATATTATCGCATGTTTTTAAATTTTGTAAATAAAATTTCAATTAGCATGTTTTACATTTTAGGAACGGTTATCTAACCTAATGGTAATTAACACTAGTATTAAACATTCTTTAATATAATATTGTTTGAACACTTTAAAAATTGTATTGTAAACTTGTGTAAAATTTGAGGAAAACAATTGCAGTTTTAAAGAATTTTCAATAATAATACAAAAAAAACTATCGTACAATATGCATTTTTAATGCAATTTTAATTGTGCGGAATCTCATTCCCGTTTGTTTAAACTGTGAGACACCATACAGAATGTTATTTTTAAACATAGCAACAGGAAAATTAAATTATTCTTCCTTTAAGATAAACACCACATTAATCTCTACTTTCTTACAAACATAGACTTTTGTCTATATTTGCAAAGTCGTGTTATTTACCAAATCACCACTTTCTCACGCTTGAATTTATTATTTTAAAATTCTGTTACTTTATTAAAATGACAATTATTTCAATACATACCTGATTTAAAAAGCATTGCATCTAATAAAAACTAGTATGAATATTTATTTTTAGTTTTGTGTTATATGCAACCGTTTACATTTTTAAACACAGATTAATGTATATTTTCCTGGTGTTGGGTTTAGTGTACTGCACTCGCCACTGTTATCATTATACTGATTATTTATATTACCACAATGACTTGTTTACTAGTTGTTTACCCTACCACTTAACGTATAAAAATAGACATAAAGGAACTACAGTATAATTGCAACTCGATTTTATCACCTTAGGATATGAAGAAAGTTTAAGTATTTTTTACTAGTTTTGTTTTACTACGCAAAATTATAAAATTTCAATGACACTGTCGCTCTATTTAAAATTCCTTCGCACACTCCCATCGCAAGCGAAGATGTATGCAACCCTTTATACGCTACTGTATAGGAAAATGTATAATATAGTGTTTATATAGTTTTATATGTTTATTTGGACGGCAAATAAACGTATTACTGTTAAATTTAAAATTTACTTGTATATTGATGGCAAACTAGAACAATCTAGAGATAATGTTATAAATAACTTCGGTAGTTTCTACGGCTACGTCTAAACCTTCATTTATTTTAAGATACTTATTTAGGACCTTGATTCTGTCAGAACAATGAATAAAACAATACTTAAACTCCTATATGTTGATCTACAGACAGGTAAAACTATTATCTATACGTATAACATATATGTACATAATGCATTGTCTAACAAGTTGTTGCCTATAAATTAAATAATACAGACAGATCCAAGTTGTTTGAAGTCTAGCTCGATTCGATTACACCTGCTGTACTTTTTGTAGTTCTTATTAGCTGTGCACAGTAAAGATACTCACAACAAACATTATGCTTAATTGAACAGTAGTTTCACTGCTGCTAAAAATAGAACTGCAAAATAGAATAGTTCATTCCCAAGAAATGTAACTAAAAAATCCATGCAGATAGGAAAAAATAAATGCCTGCAGGTTATTTTCTCCATGATTTTAAAAATCATATACTTAATGAAGGAAATACTTTTTGATGCCCCCTTAAAAGCTTTATGTTTTCAATTATTTCATTATTCAAGTTATGAAACTATATTCCAAGAGTTTTAATATACATATACAGTGTGATCATTTTATCTTGTAACAAGTAGGTAAGCTACACCTTTCACATGTGCATGAAATGCATGTTAAGAGTTCTTTGAACAGGCAAATGTCAACTACTGTTTTGTCAGAACTTAACAAATTTCTGTACAAAGTTGTTGATTTATATAAGTTCCTGTGATAATAACAATTTGTTTCAATATATTCTAATAGCGAGAGTACGGATATGATATTGATTTTGGGAGAATGCAGAGGGGCGGTGGACTTAGCAGTACGACGATACGTACAAAGGTGCCTGGGTAGAACCCTTGCATCACATAATGCCTTTAAGCGTTTGGGAAGAAATTTGTGGTAATATGGGCATTTTTCTAAGCCAAAGGTAAGACAACGACATGTCAAATTTGTAGAAGTAGAAGCGGTACCTAGTCATCGAACAAGTAACTGGTAATCCCCGTAAAAACCAACAATTAGTTGCAAGAACTGTAGGCTTCCGCCAAAGTTCAGTATTTAACATTTCAAAAGCAAACCGGTTTCATCCTTACCATGTCACATTATGTAAATGTGTGGTGTGGTATCGTTGACAACTTTATGTTATTCCCCACTTCTTTGGGGGCAGTTTAAATGGGTAAAAGTTTTTACATTTTTTAGAAAATCACGACATTCCTCTTTATGTTACACAGCGTATGTGGTTTCAAAATGACGGAGCAGTCCAGACTTGCCTCCGTTCAATTTCTTTTTGTGGGGTAATGTAAAAATCGAGGTCTACGAAACTTCCGTAGAAACATTCCGTTCCGTAGGAACATTTACGCGAAATAATTATTGAATCATGTAGATCAATCCCCACACATGCTGACTAGTATTAGAAGTTCTCTTCAGTGGCGGATTGAACATTTATTACGTCTTTAATTAGTATTTTTCTTGCTGTTTTTATTTAATTTATTTTTCTTAAGTTTACTAAGATACCGTTGGAAATACAACCAGCTGTAATATGTATAGTCTACCTACCTGTCACATAAAGTAATCACCCTGTATAATCTTTAAAACCTTCAAGCTTACCGAAACATGGTGCCCACCCACTTGCTCGCCAAGCCGATTGCGCGGGACAAATTTTCGGCAAGCAAGTTTTTCTAATATATAATACCATCTGTAGGCTTTTAGTATATGCTTCTGTAAGTTCTCAAAAACTATCAATCCCTCCAAGAGAGGAATATAAAATAAAATAGAAATACAAGATAATCGTTCTGTTAGTCGCACATTTTAATTGCCTATAAAAATTGAAAGACTGCTTATAAATTAAAAATATGTTTCTAACTTCACAAATTTGCATTGTTTAGATTGAAGAAAATATAAATATTAAAATTAACAATTTGGATATATGTACCATTATTTCTAACGCATTGAAAACAATATTGTCGACCGTTTTGTATGTTTCATTTGTTAATTATTTAATCTTCTAAATATTCTTTAAATTGGAGATTGACGTAATCAGTCCGGTTTTTCGAAGACAGTTCAATAACTATAATTCAATTGTTAACAGACACCATTAATAAGTATGATAACACCAATTACAGAATGTTTGACAATTATTTGCTTTTACACAAAAAAAACCCCAGCTTCTAATTAAACTACAAAGAATTTTAATTTAAAAATATTTATTCCCATTCCATACACAGTTCAAATGTATCAGTTTCAAAACGTTATCCTTCCTTATAAATTTGTTTTGTACATGAATTGGAATTCCCCATGTATAATTGCAATATTGCAAAAGAATATTCGAAAGCAAGATCATGTAAACCTATGTAAACCTTTTTTTTCCTACCTTTTTCATAAATAACAAAAAATAACCTCTATGTGTAATCTCCAAAATGAACTTATCGTTTTAGGTGTTTCATCTGTCTAGGATTTTCATTAAAATCTTGTAATTGCGATATATACGTAGGTACGTCGTACATGTCCTACCCGCATCCTTGTTTATTTATGAAGTGGTAATGTATCTCCGGGCAGGATGAGGGATGATAATCTAATAGATCCACGAAATTATTTGATAGCAGCCCAGAAACATGCGATTTTAACCTGTAAAATATTTTAGAAAAGTTTGATTTTGTGTAATGAACCGGTTCAACAAGTTAATATTATTCACAGTTGAGTTAACACTTTTAAGTTTGCACAGTTTATCACTTTAAAAGTTAACATAAACACATCTTGAGGAAGAAGTCGCTTTAATCTCGTATGCAAGTTTCTCTCCCCAATGGAGTAATGGACTGCGCCTGGACAGGATGGTAAATTTGTGTAGAATTTGTTAATACTTTTTTGTATAAAATGTCTGACTGTTGGTAAGCAGAGTTCATCATGGAGATGTTTGTTTCAAATAAACCAAGTCTTAACAAAGCTATATGAAATTTATTTGTCAGAAGGCATATCGTAGCTTATTGATGAGTGTATAATAACCTCACTTATAAACATGGGATTGCAAAACACGATCATAAACTGAAATTATTGTAACGATACTGATAATATCTGCCACCATCAAAACAATTTAAAATTCTGCATTTAACTGCTTTTAATATATTTTCTAAAATTTCAGTTAATAAGAATATAACTGAATAGTGTTATGCAACATTCATTTGTTGTTAGAAAATAATAACAGACGGCTGTCTTAGAAGCATTTTCCATTATTTGCCTAGCAATATCAGCGGCTTTCAGTGTTCGCCCACCATCCTTCGTTCCGGTAGCGCCGCCTTATTCGCTACGCCGGAAGTTTACAGCCTGATCTACACCAAATTTCTTTGAACTGTTTATAGTCAGCGAATGTATTTGGAAATTCAGCACGATATTTCTCAAACCAGCTTTATACTAAATACCATTAATCTTGGTTTCTTTGCAAGAGAAACAGTCGATTATAGTGTCCCAATCCCATTGTGTGGACGTACCATCGACTACGGAGCAGATGGTCGTCCAGGAGGAGCACGCAGCCCGCTGGAGTGCTCGACCATTCGCGCACGGCGCATCGTTCAACGATTACATGTATTCGCGGAGTTCTAATAAAGTCTTTGTTACTGTGAATAGACATATTATTCCCTTTTCTCCCCATACGACTACATCAGAAGTGGGATAACTCACCCTTCCAAAAAAAAAATGGTGAAATCACATAAAAAAAGACGCTATTCAAGTAGTGATTCCAATAGTGACAGTTCAAGTTCTTCCGGAACGTCTACTACAACTACATCAACACACACGTCGAGACGTTCGAAGATATCTAATCAACAATAAAATAGTCGTAAGTCCCCCTAACACAGCACAAATCGTACAAATGAGGTAAGTGACACCTCTAGCTTTCCAATCAACGTCTCTGCACCAAGATCTCTGTTCTTGTCGGCCAAGTGCTGTATCAACATCTCTGTTCTTGTCGGCCAAGTGCTACATCAACATCTCTATTCTTGTCAGCCAAGTGCTCCACCAAGATCTCTCTTCTTGTCGGCCAAGTGCTGCATCAACATCTCTGTTCTTGTCAGCCAAGTGCTCCACCAAGATCTCTGTTCTTGTCGGCCAAGTGCTGCATCAACATCTCTGTTCTTGTCGGCCAAGTGCTGCACCAGAATCTCTGTTCTTGTCGGCCAAGTGCTGCACCACGATCTCTGTTATTGTCGGCCAAGTGCTGCAACACGGTCTCTGTTCTTGTCGGCCAAGTGCTACAAGACGGTCTCTGTTTTTGTTGCCTATGCGACGCAACCCCATCTTTTCGCTCATGCTGTCTATTTTCTTCTTTCTGACGCCATTCTGTTCTAACATGCCGCTCGAGGACGATCGGCGAGTCAGGATGGCCGAGTGTGGACGTACCATCGACTACGGAGCAGATGGTCGACCAGGAGGAGCACGCAGCCCGCTGGAGTGCTGGACCATTCCCGCACGGCGCATCGTTCAATGATTACATGTACCTATTCGCGGAGTTCTAATAAAGCCTTTGTTAGTGTGAATAGACATATTATTCCCTTTCCTCCCCATACGACTACAATTGTTAAAATAATTGTTTTGTGTATTTACTATGTATATTATTGTGCATTCGAAATCATCGGACCATATTTCTTTGAGAAAGACAATTGGACCGTTACTATACATGCTTAGCTTTATCGCTTCATATTGTAACATTTACAAAACTATGCGACCCCACACACAGCAAGGCAGAATTTCAATTTACTACACCACATATTACCTAACAAACTAATGTCAAGGTTTGAAAACATAACACGGGCACCAATATTTCCCGATCTAACAGCGCCAGATCTTCGCAAGACGTATTATCGTATTATCTGAATAAAAGACACCCAGAATGAATTTTAGAACTAGCATAGCAGGTATTTCGCCCCATTTGCATCTAGGCACGTCGAGAAACTCTAGATAACCCTCTAGATAGATTATTTATACCACAGGCTAATAAGTTCTTATTATAAGGATACTAGCCTTTGCTTACACTTAACACCTCATGAAACAGGTAATTTCATAAACCAGGTTCTTCTTCTACTCAGCCTCACTTAAACTAACCTAACATCAAGGAGACAGTTACATATTACCGACTTTGTTCTTTGAAGAACTGTAGCATCCATTTGCCACACAATGTGCCATTTTAATGACACAAAGTTTTTCTACAAAAATATAAATTTAAACGTAATAAGTGCGAAAGTATTTAAAAACCGACTGGTGTTCTGGGACACCAGTTATATTGTGGTATAAAAGTGGATAACATTGCATAATGTGCATAAATACATTCATGATACAGCAGAAGCTGCATTTATAAACAACGAGCTATATTTTATAAATGTATAAACTAAATTATGTATATAAAAAAATATGTACGTGTAACGAAAATGTTCATTATATTATATCTCGGTAAATGTAAGAAATTGATTAATATGTAAAAGAGCCGGTTAACGTTCATAATCACCAACAGCTTTGGACGCTTTGGTAAGTTAAGAAATATCTGCAAATTATTCACGTTCACCAGGTATTTTATACAGTTTCCAAAATGTATTTGTTAGTTTGATAAATACACGTAAATTAAGTACTTTACGGGTATTTTTTAATAATTATATCAATGATTATATAGTACATATAAAGTTTAAAATACTGAACAAAATGAGAAAACATAAAAAACTATAGTTAGGTTAGGTTAGGTTAGGATTAAAGCTTTTTATTACATTTAGCACTACTACTATTATGTATATTATATATAATTGCCGGTAAATGTAATAAATTCGTTTAAATATCAAGAAATTTACATTTCCGAAATTTACTGGTGATTATAAATAATTACCGGTTATTGTGTATAATCCTCAACTTATTTACATTTACCGTAACATATACAGTGTCTCACTGTAGACTGCACCACCCCAGTATTTTGTTTATATATTATCGATTCAAAAAATTTCTTTTTTCTGATTATACCTCTCACTAAACTGTAATTTAAGGGTATGTTGCTTTCCCTTCAAGGTGAAATGCTAGC
Organism: Limonius californicus; assembly: GCA_014611495.1. Taxonomy (NCBI): domain Eukaryota; kingdom Metazoa; phylum Arthropoda; class Insecta; order Coleoptera; family Elateridae; genus Limonius; species Limonius californicus. The sequence goes on from JABXWE010050619.1 coordinate 11,883, forward strand.
CTACTACGATTTAAAATAAACAGTAAAATTGAAGAAGTCGTATTAGGGATCTTTTTACAACAAAATTTTGTTAATAAAAGTTGTTCAGAATCGTCCAAATAAGCTAAATCCAAAATTTCATTACAATCACAAAATATTGAAAAAATTAATTTTTTCTAAAAAATTTATCTTGGACCTGATTTTTTAGAAAAGAATTTTTCAATATTTTTTGATTGTAATGACATGGATTTAGCTTATTTGGACGATTTTGAACAACTTTTATTAACAAAATTTTGTTGTAAAAAAATCCCTAATACGACTTCTTCAATCCAAAATTTGAAATTTTTTTTTTCTAAAAAATTTCAATATTTTTTGTTTGTAATGAAATTTTGGGTTTAGCTTATTTGAACGATTCT
>JABXWE010050620.1:0-10710 GCA_014611495.1 Limonius californicus
TGTTGCAACAAAAACTGCCCAAGCGCGTAGCGCGCGGGCAGTTTTTAGGGGCAACAAACACGCGTGCCAGGCAGCAAGGAAAAATTTTAAGGATATATGCCTGAACGAGGGGTATTTGTTCAGAGAATTTCGCGAATAAAATAAATTTGACATCTGATATTTTTACTTATGTCATTATCAACCAATTGTATGTCTTCTATTTCGAAATTTGAACCAATACGAGTTGATTATACCGGTAATTTCCCTAGGGGTATTACCAGTATAATACCAGCCTAATTGGTGGATAAATTCAAAATAGAGACTTATTATTGGTTAATAGAAAATAAGGGAAATTATCAAAGGCATTTCCGCAATTCTCATTCCAGCCCGTTTTCATCGGCTTCGTGCATAGCCAGCAACTTTTTCCACGCATTGAAAACGCCCAAGCCTCTACTACAGTTAGTTCAGTGCTCAGAAATCGAACATAATCGACTTTCTTAGAATAATTCCGAAGTGGGCAATAGAGTCGCGGACAAATGCGTATGCTGGTCAAATAGTATTCACAGTCCGCTCGGCTACAATTGGAATGGGCGATCGACAACTTACGCTCACGTGTTGCTATCCGGGTGCCCCGGAGAGTATACAAGTGCTACACTCTGAAAAATTAAGCATCTTCGCAAGGTCGGAAATACTGAAATTCTTCCAAAATGTTTGAGGGAATGCGAAGGACAGGGAATAGAAAAGCAGAGTAGTAAAGGTTGAAGTTAAACCACAATTACGTTGGTATAAAATTTACTTACTTTAACTGAGCAGTCACTGATGAGACTGAATGAGGAACATTCCTGGTGACTTTAGAGCCAACACATCAATAGGACTAGACCCTTCAGAGTACCACCATCAAGTTTAAAGTCGATTTTAAAACTGGAAAATAACAAACTTATAGTACAGAAGTAATAGTACCGAAAAGCTATATTGTACTCCAAATAATATTTAAATACAAAAAAAAACGCTTGCACATACTGGGGTGCTCTAAATGATATTGACGAATTTGTTCTAATAATTAAAGGTGGAAGTATGATTGTTACAGCGATCCATTTTATAAAACAGCATCTTCACTATTTCTACCAGCTTAGTAATTTTTGATATGAATTTGACGCTGTTCTACAAAGAAATAAAAAGAGTACTTTAGGTAGACGAACGTTAGGGGCCTCAGTGGAGTAGTGCGGGTACGCGCTGCTACTCGAGGTTACCACGAAATGTGGCCGATCGGCTGGGGTGTTCGAATCCCGACTGGGGCGATCGCATTTAGTGTGTAAGGGACGCCTGCACCACCTGAAGTAATGCGAAAGCGGTTCCGGGGAGGGGGGGGGGTAGTATGGAGAAAAAAAAAGGTAGACAACTGTTAGCATTGCTGTTTATTACTACAAATCTACAGAGATCATCCAAAGTGCGTTGTTGCTAAAGTATTTAATATGCCGCCTTTTGAAACGACTAAAAATTGGACTTAAACGTTTAGCTTCATTGATGAATCGAAGTACCATACGAGGATGGACTATTGTCCCTAACATAGAACAACTGAATAATTTGTTCCTAGAAACGTCAGTTGTTGACGTTCGTTTATGCCAAGTTGCCGGTGCCTATCTTCTTGTTCATAAAAGTTATACATTTAACATTACTGCGGTTCTCGTGATCTTGTTGGAATGGAGAAAATCGAGACAAGGGCAGTAATAAGAAACCTGACATGACTGACATGTCCGGAGTGTTGGGTGATTCTAACTCGCAATATAAAGTAATTAAGTATTGGTGCAGGAATTTCAAATTAGGAAGTCGTGTCAACATGCACCACATGTTGGATCACCAAATATTGTTCACACTCAAGAAAATATTTAAATGGCTCAAGATAAGGTACTGAATTATCAGACCATTACGATCAAATATATTACTGATGTGGCTTTTCCGTTGGAAGCGTTGAGAAAATCTTGCACGAGGAATTGAGTCTGTAAATAGTGCGAACGATGGATTCCTAAAATGGTGTTACCTGATCAGCAGCGGCCCAGGTTTCTCACTGCTGTGAGCAATTTGAGAATGATAGACACCGACTTGGATTAATTTTTCTAACTGTAGATGAAACCTGGGTTCATCGTTTTAATACATAGTCAAAGCAGCATAGTATGTACTAGCCGCGTCGTAGTTCCCCGAGCCCACAGATGTTCCGTGTGACTTCATGGGCCGGTAAGATAATAACAATAGTGTTTCGGAATTCTGAGGGAGTTCTTCTTGTTAATTATTTACCGCGTGGTCACATAATATCGAGACACTATTACGCAAAACTCATACCAGAAGTTCGTAGGGCTATAAATAAAAAAAGGCGTGGAAGCTTGAAACGCCTGATTGTGTTCCACCAAGACAACGATCCCGTTCACAAGAGCTGTGTTTCCATGGCTATTATCCACAATGCTAGATTTGAAATTTTGGAACAACCCCCATATTCGCCAGATCTTGCCCCCAGTGAATTTCACCTGGTCCCGAAATTAAAAGAACATCTTCGGGCAACTCATTGAAGAGGTGATGGTTGCTGTGAACGAGTGGCTTGCAGTGCATGACCAGGAATTTATTTCTAAAAGCAGTCAAACTCCTCATCATCGTTATACTAACTTTGTTAACCTTTTAGGGGATTATGTGAAAAACTAAGGTTGTTTCAAATGTTTAAGTCACTTGGTTGTATATCAGGGACAATAAAGCATGAACCACCGTTCGTATAAATACTCATGCAACTTTACGGAAGAGATGTAATAATGAAGGACATATGAAGGATTACGTTGTCACCACAGGAACAGATAAGCAGAGTGTTAAAAAAATGAGGTGTTATGAGAACAACATTCGCGCAGTCGCTTATGTTAAAATGACAGAATGCAGTTTCATAAAAATATTTTTTTTTTAGTTTCAGGATACATTAGCTATCAGAACTACAGGATGCTATCAACAAGTATTACCGTTAGGATTGTTGTTCTGACTGATTCTAGAGCCGTTTACATGTTTATCTCCTAAAATTAGCCTGCTACGTTAGTTGTGGTAGGCCGTGAAGAGTTTCTAAAGCATTTGACTGGAACCAGCCACGCCAATATAGACATTAAATAAAAGTTGAAAGCACCTAATTACTGACATTGTTTTCCTTTGCGACCACGGTTATTTTTGAAAATAATTATATCAAAGTAGGCGTACATCAAGCAAATATATAGTTGACTTACCATTCAAATGGCTTCTTCATCTGAAGGTAGCAGTATTGTGAAATCGAAACCATTATCAAAAGTAAGCTTAGAATACAATTACATATAACACACTAATGAAGCAAATTATAGGGCAGTCAAGGTTCTAGCGAATATGCAGTTGAGGTAAGTAAATTTGGATGGCACTGATTTCACTGGGAAATCATAAGTTTTACTAATTGCAGATACGTCGTTCAGTGGAAGAGTATATTAATAATACTTTCGGGACTGGTAAAACACAATGTAAGAGTCTCTTTGTTCGCGTATACACAAAAGTTTGGTGTACTTGTAGTAAGCACTGTGTACAATTTAAATAAGATCATGAACGGTAAGGTTTCCAATTTAATTATCTTGTAAAAATTGTTTCTGCACGTTGGCAGTGATTTTGTAAAATTTTAGAAGAGGCTGAAGCTATCGATTTGCATCTTAACCATTCGGTTATATGAACGGTTATTTATTGATTATAAAGTAAATATGGCATTATTAATAATTCCAGCAGTTTTTATTTCATTTATTAGCTTGATTGTCCTCATCATCAAATTTAATGTATGTAAGTAACGGTTTATCTTATAGTAATAGCAGATTTTGTGTTGGTATCGATTTTGTCCATCGTGTTCTATTCCAACTTTATATTATACTTTTTGTTGCCAGAAATCCTTGCCAAATTGCTGTAAATTGAGAACTACCGTACATTTGACACTTGTTTAATACCACTTTCGGGAACTGTATAATATGAATAAGTCATCAGTACAACGCTATGTAGATTTTAATAATCTAATATTCGTAGCACATGAGTAGTATAGCTTCTCGCCACACATTTGTAAGGCAAATTTGCTTTCGTTTCTGTTCTTTGGTTGCATTTAAATTAAATAAATATTTTCTTCTCCAATGAAGTATTAGAGCCTGTTCCGGTTCCTTTACTGTCATCTCTTTGTGGGTCTACTGGGGTTCCTTCTCCCCTGAGGGTAGTATGTATATGCCATGTTTGGTATCCGGTATCTATTCTCTCTCGTGTGAGCAGTTTTCATCATTCTTAATTAATATATCTATAGTGGTTAGTACGATATAATTGTCTCGGAAATCGCCATTAATTACATGATGGTATTAATATACTCGTTGGAGTAATTAGCATTACTATTGTTAATCTATTTCCATGGTAAGTGAAGAAAGTTGCCAAAGTATTAAAACTCAGTACGTACTCAAACTTACTTAGAATATTTCTGTTCATTTCTGTTATGAAAAGCCCGTAAAATCACTTCTGCTGTGTGATGCAGACTTAGAAGCTAATTAAAACTATTCGGGTAACCTTCTGCTTTCAAATTTTCTAAAGTCCAGCGATATGTAATCTTCATTACCTGGTGCAGTCAGTAGGATCTTCTTTAGAGATAAGTCAATAAAATCTACTATGCAGTAATTGAGTGTTTACTGGTTGGCCTTGATGTTTTGGCATAAAAACTGTACAACAAAGGTATGTGTGGCAAGCATCTATATGATTGCTCATTGACTAACGTACCCCGGCAGTTAATTATGCATCTGCGTAGAAATATTTACTTTTGCTCTATTTCCATGATATTTATGATACATTGTGATCTCACAGTATAATCTTTCGTCTATGGACGATAACGCAATGCATGTTTTCAGATACTGCCAATGATATTCTCTATGAAAACTTATTACAGCGATCGCCAGAAATGCAGTTCGGATTATACATTCAAACCTTCCATATTGAAAGCAAGAGCAACTTTGCAGATGTTAACATATTTAAAAATAAAGATAATGTAATATGCGCCTGGATTTTATATTTCAGAAAACTTTTAATATATACCTACTAGTACATGCAATATCACCATCTATTGAATTCCCTATCACAGGCTGGATCTGAATAAGACCCAAATTCATGTGTATTTGTATATATGTACATATCAGACCACTATAGCATTCGATCGAGCAACAAAATTAAGTACGTGAAATACCGAATCAACAGCAGCCAATAGTATTACCATTATATAAATTAATTGGAAGCCTACGGCCTGGTCTTCTGTCCAGAGCTGTGGACTCCCTTCACAGTAATTCCAGACCACACAATGCACGTAAATCACAGGAACTTTAGCTATTTTCTAAGGGAGCATATTTTCGAAACTCTAGGCTTCCTTCTCTCGTATTTATATGTATTTAGATAACTTTGGGCACAATTCGAAGCGCGAGGCAATGATGCAACAATTCACAATCCTATCCAGTAGTACCAACATCAAAAGACAAATTTGTACCGCGAAGAGGTATTTAAGCTCGTCCCAAAATGGAACAAATGCATCAAAGAAACTATGTAGAAAAATGGGCATCATTATCTAGTTTAACTAAGTCATATCAGTTATAGTGTATTTAGTAAATAGAAATCGGCATAAAATAGAAAATCTTAGATATTGATCATCCCTCGTCGAATGCTTTTAATAGATAGTTATGATCAGCCAATAAAATTCTTCTTGCTATCATTACTTGTTCTAAGCTGACAAACACTGGCGTATGAAGATCTGAAACTACACAAGAGAACACTTTTCGGTAACTCTAATCATATTTAATAATTTAGTTTGCATTCGAGATAATTTAGCACTTAGAACACCCCATATACTCAAGCGTTTAACTTTATGTTGAGTGATCACAACAAATTATCAAGTAAGTTATAATTAACAGTCGTTCACAGGCAGGATGGTTTAGAATAATAGTGAAATTTTTTCCTGTTGTAATTTAATACCTAGTTTTCAAAAAATAATTCAATATACTATAGTTTCGTTTGTAACACATGTTTTCTAAATTCGACATAAGTACATGTAGTACAGCTACATTACATTACATTACACAAAGAAGCATTTGCTACTTGCAATAGGTATAAATGAAATGAAAACAATTTTTACAGAAATTGTTACAATTTATTGCAAACCGTACTATAAATAAGATTTTAAACCCATATATGCTAAAGCATTCGATGTGCTGATATATGGTAAAAATGTTGCTTTAAATGAAAGACGTGTGACTCCAGACAGGGTATACTTTCTCCTAATTTTAGTTGTTAAGTAACAAGTTAGTTACGTTGCGATCGTATGGTGTATTATTATAATTTAAGGTAATAAAAATCATCAGATAAAGATATTAGAAATCATTGGAAGTATTTAGAATTAGAAAGAACAGCTACAAGTTGTAGAAGCTTACCATATTCAACGTTTCTGAATGCTATTTGCTTTCAGAAAAATGTACTTATGTAATACTGGATTAAAGATGTAACGGCGAGATTTAAAGAATGTAATATACTTCAGCAGAAATCAAGCGGGTTAATTGGTTCTAATGCTTATTATTTGGAATCGTACAGTTGTAACTGTTTTTATGGAAGGCTACCATTAAATCTAGCGTGCTGCAATGTTATTTACCATACATTTTCTATGTAAATTTTTGCAGCTGAAACAGAATTTCTGAATGAACTTCACAAAACCGGAAGACTCTCATATCGACTTGTTATTATATACATTTTTACTCTGTGGTATATCGCGGTAGTTGAAATGCATCATCATATTATTGGTATCACGGACAAAATATGGGTAAGATGTGAAATACCAGCTTTAGAAGCATGCGAGGCGTTCAATTTCTCGACAATTACGGATATTTCTATTGGACATGGTAAACCTACAGTGTCGTGAGTATAAATTTAATAATAAATAGGAGGGATAGCAGGCAATAGGCGCCAAAATTATGCATGGTGATACACATAAAACAATGAGCCTACATATACATTTTTATGCAACCCATTTTGCAATTCATAGCTCACCTTAGTTGAAATTTTGAATTTTTGTATCCTAGGAATCATAGGCACTTTACTTAGTTTTAAGTGCCAAATGTTTCCTAAAATATTGGTAGTGGTTTGTGATTAAATGACAACCAAATTAAAATGTATAACAAACACTGGGGGGTAGATATGCGCTCAAGTTAGGGTTCATATGATAACTAATATATAAAAATGGCTTGTAAAATGGGTGTAATAAAAACGTACGTGTAGGTTCATTAACTTATATGAGAACCCAATATATGATGTTATGATACTGAATGACCGTAGCTGTCATTTTTTTATAATTGTTCGTGGTCAATGTTTTACTTTCAATTAACCAATATCATCATACCAACCAATTATTCCTAAACATATCAAAATTGTCAATTTTATAATTTACTTTTGGCTTAGACCACGTCGTCATTTGGAAACTATACCCAGCATTATCAGGTAAGGACGACCTGTAGCTTGTCTGCCTTTACAAGCATTTGTTCTAGAAATTTGAACCATATTGGTTCGTAGGCCCTGCCTGCCTAAACAGGGCCGTGTGCTTATGTTAATCAAATCTAGGGGCGGACAAGGATTTGATCTTGATGTATTTTGTTTGCCAGGACAATAATACTTAATCGGCTTATGTCTGTTAATTGTTTGTGAACCCATACAAACTAAAATTTCGCAAGACATTGCAGCTTGCATCTTCAGAGTGAATATAACACGGAACTCAAATCCGGGAAGCGGAGGTATTTAAATTTCTTTGACCCAGTCGGGCAGAACGACGGAGTTCTGGTTGGTTGTCACCGTTGGGCAAAGACGAATCCGGTGGAGCGTGATCGATGATGCGTAGGAGTCCTTAGAGGATAAACTAATGGAGTCCAAACTTTACTGAGTCTAAAACCATCCTCCCTGTTTATGTTGTTAGGTTGTTTTTCAATTACAATTGCTTCACGTGTGATACGAGGGAAGTAAGGCGAGGCGCTCTGGCGAGTACCCGAGCATTGTCATCCCATGATTGCCAATCAGCTTGGGGAATTGTGAATGGTGGGTTCTAGCACAAGATCTTCACGCGCTGGTGGAAAAATTGTAACACAGCGCGTTACTACAAATTATGCACCTTAGTTTTTCTAGCTTACTCTGCTAATACTTTAGATTACTTAGTAATACGTATTCAAAAAATGTTGCTCTTCAGCCACCATAATAATACGTTTCTACCACTTTCTTTATTGGGCAATATATACTCAGTGACATGGAAATCGCAACACCAAGAAGGGGTACTAAAAGGTAACAATTAATTAAAATTTCATTCATATGGATCAAGTGATAATGGGTTATCTGACAGCTTTCAGTTTTTTCTAGCAATTTTATCAGGTGTATGTTTTGCGAGATTTGTTCAGTTCTTTATTATTTTCGCTTTTGATCGTTTATTTTGAGGGTGTGATCATGCCTAGAGTGCGCCAACGTGGACAGTACCGCCAATTAAGCGAATTCGACAGAGGTCGTATTGTTGGTTTGCGCGAAGGTGATTTCTCGTTCAGAGAAATTGCAAATCGCCTTAACCGGAACCAATCCACCATCATGCGCTGCTATCAGGCATGGACTAGAGAGGATCAAGAACGTCGCAGAAGAGGAAACGGGGGACGAAGAAGAACAAAATGGGGTGCAGGACCGCCATCTTTGACTTATGCCAACAAGAGACCGATTCTCCACTACCAGATCATTTGCCGATCAATGGTTAGCTAAAGAAGGTCGTTCTGTAACCCTTGGAACGGTTCACCGCAGAATCAGAGCTTTCGGCTCGCAATCCTATCGGCCACATCTTGTGTTACCACTAACGGCTCAACACCGACAGCAACGTTTAGTGCAGGTTGCGACTGCTCTGGAACCTAGAGTGGCATGGAGTGATGTTCAGTAATGAATCTCGATTCTGTTTGGGGATGCAGGATGGTCGTATGAGGATCAGACGAACACGCGGGGAACGTCGCAATGTTGAATTTTCTGTTGCGGGGCATGTGCACCAAACTGTGGTGATTATGGTATGGGGTGCTGTAACGTATGGGAGTAGGTCCCGTTTGTTATTCATTCTAGGCAATATGAACGCCCAGCGATATGTGGATGAGGTAGTAGAATCCCATATTCTTCTATTTCTTCAGCAGTTGGAAGACCCACTTTTCCAGCAGGATAATGCCCGTTCACATATTTCAAGACGTTTTATGGACCTATTTGCAAAGGATAATGTCAATCTCTTGCCATGGCCATCCCGATCTCCCGATCTTTCGCCCATCGAGCATGTTTAGGACTATGAAGAGAAGACTGAGGAACTTACTGCATCTTCCGCAAACGCTGTAAGCCGTACAGCAGGAATTACAGGTTGCTTGGGACACAATATGTCAAGAGGAAGTCGACCATCTGCTGGAATCGATGCCACGAAGAGTGGGGCAGTGTGTAACCAATAGGGGGGACCAACCCATTACTAATAAAAATTATGTTTCTATTTTGTTCTTTTACTTTAAAATTTTAATGAATTGCTACCGTTTAGTAGTTAAACGTTTCTCACAAGTTTGGTCAAAAAATTCCTACCCCTTCTTGGTGTTGCGATTTCCATGTCACTGAGTATACTTCAATGCTTCGACAAATCGCCTGGGTGTTTAATTATTCTGAAACCACTTTGTTTATTATTTAATTATGATCACTGCACCTGGCTATTAAGAGAAGTCAGTTGGTCCAGTCGCGAATAGCGTTTATTACATTTACGTCATTTTTAAGAGATATTACTCCATTTCCCTCTAAATTAAGATTTAGTAAAATAATACATCTAACTGTCCTTATTTACTACACTAACAATAATTTGGATCCGAAAAAGTGTTGGTGAAAGTACAGAATATTACACTCAGTATCTTCATAGCTGTTTTTCTGTTATCTGCTGGCCACTATTCCAAAATCTATTTTTCCCGTTTTTAGTCGAATGATAAATACGTTTAGCGATGGGCCCATCTCGAATGAAATAATTCGAAATATTCCATTATGCATGCATCTCCAAGATGCGAGGAATTCATTTGAATGATAGAAGCTGGTTTGTTCAGCGTCGCACCCATCTTGAATAAAATAATTCGAAAGATTCCATTATGCAAGCATTACCGAGATGCGCCTAAGTTATCCGAAAGATAAAAACTTTTCGAATTATTGTCATTTCGTTGTCCAGCTGGTCATCAAAATATCGTTAGAGTCTGTATATAATTTCAGTGATATTCGAATGCATTTGTAGTTCAAGAATATACTAAAAGATAAATTACAAAGTAACATCCTTGTCGCATGTGCACCTGAGTTACTAAAATAAGTTTTTTGAATTTCGAACAGGACAAGCTTAAGTTAGAATTATTTGTTTTTACTTTTTCCAACTTAAATGAAAGTATATTAATAGAATTTTTTAGATTGGATTATTATTCAGTTAAATATATTATGGTCACAACTAGATAAATAAATAAAATAATTTCAAAATTTATGCTATTGTTAAAAATTATCAATCTCCCAAATTTATAAATTTTATTTAGTTAGGATCATTTGTAGTCTGTAAGCCTTGTGATATTACATTAACGTTTAAAAAATATAGGCGCTAAATTGGTCGTCATGATTTGACTTATAAGGATATAAACTATTAAT
>JABXWE010050622.1:0-14779 GCA_014611495.1 Limonius californicus
TCCTGCGTACTCCTCATGCTTTTGTGCAAGCCACGAGTCCCACACATTTTTTCCTCTGAAAACAATATGCGGCGGTAATTTTTCCCCAAGAGCGTTTCCACCCAATAAAACCGTGATATTTTCTCTTCCAGAACCACTTGTTGCTCTATGAGGAGCTGTTCCTCTTTGGCCAACAACTTTAATTCTGCTTGGGTCTAGGCAAAAACTCGTTTCATCTATATTATAAACTCTTGATGGAGGAATATCTTGTATAGTATCTTTTAACAGAGTGAAGTAGTCATTGATGATAAACGGATCTACACTCCTTTTTCTTGCTACTTCTACCATTTGTGGTTTCTTCTGGCTGAGGTTAAAAGTCTTTTTAAATCTTATGAAATAGTCGTTGCCTGGCATTCCATCTTTGAATGAAGTCTTAATGTTGTTTTTTTTCACATAACGGCCTATAAGTGTCAAGACTTCTTTTTTAGAAAGGCCGAAACCCCATTTTTCCATAAGCTTGATGCTTTCGGCTATTTTTTTTTCTTCCTCATAAGGAATAGCTGTGGGTCTACCCATGGTGGAGCTTTTGACACCTCTTTGACCTTTCACATGTTTGAAAATTGTGGCTTTCGGAATCTTATATGTTTTTGATGCTCTATACACCGTCATTTCTTGATTTTTTACTGCTTCTATGGCAACTTTTAGGGTCTCCTTGGAGTATTTTAGTGGCGGCTTCTTCCGAATATAGTTACGCACCATGTATAAACAATATTGGATTTAAAATTACAAACAGTTAATGTTAGCTTACCCTGGGGCAAGTGGAACCTAACATAGGTTACACTTCCCCCTTTCTCTTATTTTATAGGGGAAAGTGTAACCTATGTCGTTTCTCTAATGTAAACAAGTATATTTTTTCTATATGTTGCAAATACAAAGAACTATTGTTTATTAAGTACTTACCTCAAAAACTTTGAATATTTACACAAATATTTAAAGTTCAGCACACACCGACGAGAAACACGTGCTACCTCGATATGCGACGTAAATCGTAGGTTAGGTTAACGTTGTCAAAATCAAACCGTAAATGAAGCGCTGTCGGCTCGCTGTACTACAGAGCAAGTAAGGAACATAAATAGGTTCGTATGCAACAGATGGAGCCACTTTATCTAAAATAATTCTATTGAAATAAGGCCTGGGTTCCACTTGCCCCAAATTTCCATTTGCCCCGGTGTACCTTATCTGTACTTCTGCGTCAGACTCAAAATGCCGACCTTTTAACGTCTTTTTCACAGATCCAAAAATATTGAAGTCGCAAGGTGATAGATCCGGGCTATAGGGTGGATGCTCTAAAACCCTCAGTTTTTTTCGTTGAAGATTTTCTTTTACCACATTAGCAACATGAGGCCTAGCATTGTCGTGCAGCAAAATGGCCCCACGCGTATGTTTTTCTGGACGTTTCCGTCTTATTGCTTGATGAAGCTTGTTCAAAGTTTCATTGTACAGATTTGCATTGACATTTACTCCAGGTTCCTTAAACTCTATCAGCAAGGGTCCTTCATGGTCGGAAAAATATGTTAACATCGCCTTGCCTGCAGAAGGTTGTGCTTCTTCTTCGGTGGTGGGGAACTTGAATGTTTCCACTGAATCGACGAAAACTTACTGGATGGCTCGTAGTAATGGCACCAAGTTTCCTCACCAGCAACTATTGACAGAAGAAAGTCATTACCATGTTTCATATGGTCTGTGAGGTGCTGCAGAGAAAAGCCCATTCGCAAGCATTTTTGTTCATTACACAAGAGACGAGGAATCCATTGCGAACAAACTTTCCAGTAACCCAGATTACTAACAATACTATGGACAGATCCTGCACTCGCACTAAACATATTTCTGAAATTTCCCTAATTGAAATTCGACGATTTTCTCTAATAAGGCCTTCCACACATGCCATATTGTTTTCTGTTATGGCAGTACACCGTGCACCTGGTCGCGGCTCATCCACAGTCCCTTCTTTTCTATTCTCAAATTTTGCGCACCATTCCTTCGCGGTTGGGTACGCAATACATGCATTTCCATACACTGTTTGCATTCGCGTATGAATTTGCAATGGCTGCACACCCTCAGCGCATAAAAATTGTAGGACCGCACGCTGATTAAACTTGGAAGGATTTTTAACAACAAGCGCCATTTCAAAATTGAAGTTTTAAAAGTCAAAATGAAATTCAAATGCCAGAAACTTATTAATGTGTTGCTTACAAACACTACTAACATTAACAAACGTCATTTGAATTATTGCATTTTTTTTTCAAGGCTTAGTTGATCAAAGATGGGTTTCAGTTGAACCAACGTCGTACAATAATTTAATATTTATAATTTTATCAACTAGCCCCTGTTCTGATGACTAAGTTGGCATGGAATTGGCCAGTTTTCCAAGTTCTTCCTTGAATATACAGTGAAAGCAGGCATTGATAAGGGCTTCAATTTTGTTAGGTATCCTTTGTCACCAGTTTTCGAAGGGATTATGGTTTGGGGATTGTGCTGGCCATTCCGTTCGACTTTATTGGCCGACATCACAAGACTTTTGTTCTATTATAAGGTACAATGTTATCTTCGACAATAAACTTTTCTTCTTCAAACAAATATTTCCCACATCCTAGGCAACATCATATTTTGCAGTACTTCTATGTGTTTGTGGCAATCATCATTCCAGTCGACCAACTCCTTCCGTAGACAAACACACAGAGGTTCGGTGATTATTGTTAGGAGTAAGCGGTGCACATTTTTCTCCAGGAAATCTTGTAACATACGTATTCCCAGCACGTATTATTAATATTGTCGGTGGATTAATTACTGTATAGCACCTTTTGCTACTGTTCTGGTGTCCAGTGACGATGTTCTTTTGCCCATCGTAAACGGCTGAGTCTATGTATCTAGGAAAGCTGTGGTACGTGCTCCACATTCTCGGAGTTCATAACTAAGAAATCTTCCTGGCATAGTAGATGTACTCACACAATTAGTTCTGACTATATTTTAGTTAGCCAGTTCTGTCATAGAAGATGTATTGTATGCTGTTTCTTTAGTCGGCCACTCCGGTGTTTACCTTTAATTGTTTCAATTTTGACATACTCCCTAATTACTCGAACGACGGTTAATTGATTACACTGCACTTTATTAGCGATTTCGCGGGTTGACTGTTTTTGGTCAGATAATCTAATCTTCCTTCTGGGAGAACTACTGTAATTTTGGTGGCACGTCTCCATTTTCTTCCCACGGTCATTTTTATTTCATCTTTCCATCGCGTGGGTGGTCTGCCAATGCTTCTTTTCTCTACTCTGGGCTACCAGTGGAGTACCCTGTTTATACACCTGTCGTGCACTCATACTATATGCCTTGTGCAGCTCTTTTTTGTTCTTCGCCCCTCTCCGGTATATAATTAACCTTCATTCTTTCTTTTAACTATTCGTTCCTTTTTCTGTGTTATTTCAACCATTCTCCGTTCCACCGCATTTTGTACTGCTGCTAATTTTATCACGATCTTGTTAATTAGGGTTATAATTTCGGTGCCATATATCAGAATCAGAGACAGAATGTACTTATCGAATATCTTGCTTTTTAGATACAGCGGAAAAGTTTTTGTTTTCAGAACGTATTATTAAATTAAACTCATATTGAGTCCTACTTGATTTGATTGTTCAATCATAAGTTGTAATTCTTGTTCTGTTTTAGCGAATATGACTATATCGTCCGGATATCTTAGATGAGGGAGGTCCCTGTCAGCCACATTTATGCTTTTTCTATAACGTTATGGTGAACAACAGCAGGAAATATATATAGTTAGAATACAAAATGTGTTTCTCATAGAAATGATTTTTAAATAGGCATTAAGTAATTCCTAATCATAATATTATTTCCAGATTAATGGGTGACATTAAGAGATTTAGGCAACAATGTCTTATTTCAATTTTTCTGAAGAATTTCGAGATTACGTAAGCAGATAACCTAAAGACCTACCTACCTAACCTAGTAATGATCTGCGCTAAATCTATTTTTCAGAAATTATGTCAGAAAGTTACCTTAAACTCCAACTATACGTTTTGGTGATGCAGCTTTTTCATACCACTGTATATACCTTATTGATCATAGTATCAAAGATAGGACAATGTTGTAAATCAAAAGAAAACCATATAGGATATTCAAAGGAATGTCTGAGAGTCATCATACCTATAACCTATAATATTAGATCTGAACACTGCAGTATAAATAGCGTATCGGAGGCATCATTTGTGAAAAGGTCAAACTGATGCCGATCTTTTGAAAAACAAGGCAGGAACAAGCCAAGAAAGTAAAGTGTTTAAAGCCAGCCATGGCTGGTTTGATAATTTTAAGAAGAGGACTAGCATTCACAGTGTTGTACGGCATGGAGAGGGAGCCAGTGCTGATAAAGATACTGCCAATGATATTGTTACAGAGTTTGGGGAATTTGAGGATGCTGAGGGTAATGTTCCCCAACAGGTTTTTAATTGCGACGAAACAGGCCTGTTTTGGAAGAAAATGCCTAACAGGACCTATATCACACAAGAGGAGAAGGTATTGCCCGGTAACAAGGCAACGAAGGATAGGCTAACTTTCTTGTTCTGTGGCAATGCAAGAGGGGATTGCAAACTGAAGCCTCTACTCATTTACCACTCTGAAAACCCGAGGGCCCTTAAGAAACATAACGTGCAGAAAACTCAGTTACCTGTGATGTGGAAGTCAAACATCAAGGCTTGGGTAATCAGAGAATATTTCAGCGAGTGGTTTAATGTTATATTTGGGCCAAGTATAAAAAGTTATTTAGAGGAGAAAAACTGCCTCTGGAGGCCCTCTTCATAATGGACAATGCTCCAGCACACCCTCCAAGCTTACAGGACTATGTGCTGCCGGAGTTCGACTTCATCACTGTAAAATTACTCCGCCCTAACACGACTTCTCTCATTCAGCCCATGGACCAGCAGGTCAACAGTAATTTCAAGAATGACTACACTAAGGCGCTATTCCAGAGATGCTTTGAAGTGACCTCCGACACAGAATTAACCTTGAGAGAGTTTTGGAAAGATACTATCGTCCTTTGCATATCTCCCATTGATAAAGCCTGGAAGGAAGTTTCCTACAGAACAATGAACTCTGCTTGGGGGAATTTGTGGCCAGAAGCAGTGAGTGAAAGGGACTTTGAGGCTGAGCCTATAGTGCACGATATTGTCTCTCTGGCAAGGTCCATGGGACTGGATGTGAGTGATGGTGAAGTGAATGAGCTAGTGGAGGAGCACAGGGAGGAGCTGACCACTGAGGAGCTACAGGAATTGGAGAAAGAAGAGCACAAGACAAATATGGATATATTCTCTTCAGGCTCGGAGGAGGAGATAGAGGAAGCCCCTACTTCATTAATCTTTGGCAAATGGATGGATGTATGTCAGAAACTTTGCAGAGAAGTATAGTCGGGTTTCGTCTTATTTGAAGGGTGCAAAGTCCGCAGTTACGTAAAATAACCGGTTGCACCGGTGTTTGTATTTGTATGAGCGTTCTTCATCTGAAAAATAACATTATAAAACACCTGTTTTGCTACCACTGAACACTGTAAGTGCTATCTCTTTTCGTTTCATAAGTCACCGCAGTGCATTTCACAAACTTTAGAGCCGCAATCTGCAACACTTGCGCTCGTTCTAATAGCCTATACGAACTAAGGAGCTAGAAAAAGAGCAGTATAACTATACAAGTGTTGTCTTGGTTCGTACTGTGAAGGGCCACCCGTCGAATAAGATGACACCCGACTATACCACCCCAACAAAGTTCAAATAAGCCGTAATAGCATTGTCTAGAATGACCAGACAATGTCACATTTCGGAAACATCCTGCGGAGAAAGCAGAATCAAAATTCTTTGTACAGATTATTAGTAAAGGTCAAAACTGATGATCCTCAACCGGGTCCAATTAGGGAAAAGAGAAAATTAAAGTTTCTTAAATTTTCATTTATTTCATCTAATTGCTTTCGTATTTTTGTATTAAACAGTGTTTAAATTATCTATATATTATTTTATACAACCCTGTCAATGTTTGACATGCCAATAACAATGGGATTTTTTATGGGAAAGGACTCTTCATTTTTCCTTTATTTTTGTTATGGGCAAACTTCGTTTGGTATACGTCCTGTTTGGTATTAGCCCAAGGATCTGGAACGAATTAAGAACGTTCACCTGTAATTTACGCGTGAAAGAAATATAAATGGAACTTTAAATTTAACAGGCAGAATTATTAGTTTCCTTAGTATTAACATTTCTGTCGGATGTACGGTGTAATTTATTCTGCACCTTAAATTTAAATCGATCGGTTGCATAGCGGGGCACTGCGGACGACGATCATATGGTATTCGTAGTCCAACACAATCCAAGCTGGTCAGTATTCAGAAGGGTGGACCAATATAGTGGCATATGCAACCGGTCGTGTTTCAGAGGGTACGTAAAACCGCCGGTCCCGGTTGCCATACGTACCTCTTTGACAATCGTAAACCATTTGGTGGAACTTCTCTTCTCTGTTCGATGGGTTAGGTATAAACGGGTGTCCTATTTCGTCATTGTTGGTATAATTGTGAACCAATGGATATAGTTGAAAGTGGCGGGAAACATTAGCAATGTTAAAAACCTTTAGTGTGGAGCTGAATCATTTAGGTTTAGAATCTAGTACGTTACCTATATAAACCGTAGGAGTGTGGCTCCTCACCAGAGACGCTGAAGATGGTTTTACAGGTTTATATGGAACATGAGATACCCTGGTGTAAACCCAACATTAGAATGTCCCGTAGTACAGGGACTAAAATATATAGGTAGAGAACAAGGATAGCGCGGGATCGCGACAAGTTCGCTAATAAACGCTTTCTGAAAACCACATTGTGTTTTATTCAACACAAAATAAAGGACACCACATTGTAAAATAAGGCACCAAAAATGTGGAAATATGTATTTACATACCAACACAGCAGATGATTGCAGTTTGTTCAACCAACGACGAAAACATACATACATACATACATACATACATACATGTTGCGTAAATTAAGTGTCGAATACAAATCAATTGAGCTTAGAAGTCAGTACTGACAAAATTTGAAATGTGCTCCGAGTTATACAGAACTAGAATATATTCTGGATTCTAAAAAACAACCTAATAAAAAACAGTGAATGAAACATCTAAAAGTGATATTTACTCAGGGAAAAAATGCAGTGTAGCAATTAAATTTTCTTTGATCCAGCTCTCAATTCATGCGCAAATGTTGTAACAAATATTTACGCATCAGTAGCCCGTAAATAGAACTTACAATTTTGAGGCCAGGACCATCAGGAAATAAAATAAACCACGCTTGCAAACTTAAAAACTCTATAATTGATGAAAATAAAGATTCGAATGTAATTGCAAAGTCAATCGATCAGACACCACCAGAAGGACGAAATAAACGATACTCTACAGACATGTGCATAGTGATAAACCCTGAAAAATAGAATGTTTAATGACACTCGTTGGGAAGATAAAGTAGAATGGTACAGGGTATGTGAGAGATGGCGACAGCAAAGAAAATTGCCGCTGTTATAGTGAAAACACAAAGCTGTTAGTGAATGCGATAAGGAAGAGTTAGAACATGGAGCACACAGGATAATGCAACCGAAATGTATTTTCCCACGAAATATAAAGAGTTATTTACATTTTATAGTGGTTGAGGAAGGTTTTAGAGTGTAAATCAAACTTAACCTAATATAATTTGAATGGATTTCATACAAAATATGATTTAATTATACTGCCAAATTTTGCATCCTTATTTGATCATTCTGAATATCAAAGCTCACCTGTTAAATCATATTCTGATGGAAAAACCGTTGGAATTTTCGAATTCTAATTCCTTGCTCTTCCCTACTTTTATTGGAAACAGTTACTAAACACTAAAACGTACAAAATGTAAGGTAACTCAGTGTAATTATTCAGTACAATATAATAGACAATTAGCCTTTCTCATCTTAAATTCCAACTAGCAGAAAATTTAATGCAAGCCCACGCTTACGACTCACTTGACTAATTGTTGGATGCGTAATTAATAAGTGTAAGAAGACTCTACACACCTTTGGATGTACAAAGCAATCAGCTTTGATCAATTCGGTTCTAATTAACAATTTACTTCTGGCGCAATTTGTTTCAATTTACAAAATCTAGACGGCGACGTAGAGACGTCATTCATCCCTCCAATATTGTCGGGATTCGTTCTGGCTTACGAAGCTCCTCTTTACAGTGCTCATTTTCTCAAAACTAAGATCGCAGACATCTGATGAAAACTCCGGATTAGGGGTTTTTGAGCTCGCTGCAATGGGGATTACATTTGAATTTGCTTTCTTGACTGTTAACTTTTTTACATTTAGTGCTTAATACTATCGCCAATATTTCCTTCAATGTACAGATTGTAATTGGCCTTGAGAGCGAAAGTTTCTGATTCGAGTAGGTGGCACCGTGGTAACCTCAACGTGATAAATTCCAGCCGATTTTGTCTGTAAGCCATCGCATAATTTTCCGCAGCTTGCGGCAGTTTGCGACTAATACTAATATGCTTATCTTCCAACTACTCTATTGCAAAAGTTTTAGCAAACTGTTAGCCGCTAGAAATCCGGGGTTCTCCAATAATTTATAGTGTAGCAAGGAATAATGGGGAAGGTTCATCACATCACAATAAAACATGCTACAACAGGACTACATAAATTCACCTACAACGTTCATGATGATAAATATTTATTTTTATTATTATTATGCTTCAGAGGGTAAAACAAAACAAATAATTATCGCGTCATATGTTAGCTCGTTATACAAAACTAACAAAGCGATCACATGTAAAGACCATTCCATTGTTAAGTTTGTCGAACAACCGCAGGTAAATTCACAATATGTGAGAATGTATAGATAGGCAACATAAGTGTCATTTGCTAAACAAAAATAATTTTTTATCCACGTTTTTCCAGATTCCGGTTGTAAAATATTTAGCAGGAGCAGCAAGATTGACTGTTATCCTTTCAAGTAGATCAAGCAAATTAGATGAAAATGTTTATTTTAAGAATGCGAGCAACGCTGTTGTTGAGCTATTTTGACGTTTATCCATTTTCATGTTACTAAAATAAAAACGGAACGAAGATTTCGCCTGAATACTCCATATTTAAAATATTCACAAATACATCACATCAAATCACAATAAGGTAAATTTGTAAATGCTTTGGTAAAAGTTCCTCGTCAGTTTAAAAAATCATAGAAGAGCAAGTAGAAATCTTTTATGTTTCTTGGATTTTTTTTATAATAGCTATCATGCATTTAGAAACTACGATATTAAAGGGCGTCATAATTCCAAACTTTTTGTTAAACTTTCTAAGTTCAAAATTAAAGGTACGACTAAAACATTAACGTCCGGATACTGCGGAACTAACAACTTAATTCATATAAACATTAAATTATTAAATAGTCTTTAGGTACTTGAGGGTGTACACAAATTTTTAAGAGTAAAATAATTCTACATATGTCAGGCTCATGAAACGATTAAAGTTTATGTAACGGTAGAGGCTAGAACTATCAACAAAATTGTTTATTTATTTACGAACTTCTGCTCCGAGGTCTTTTAAGAGCTTCTACAAATTGTCAATTGTTAAATTTTAATGAAATATAAAATATATATGTGTTTTCCTTATAATCGATTCCCTTCGCCTACACTATATTCTATGGAAAAGTACAACCAAACAACAATAAAACTTTTACTATCCGTGGCAAACCTTTTGCTTTTAGATCTTTTGAAATATTTAGGATTCAGTAAAGTTGGGGTAACGCAAAATTATGGTTAAATAAAGATTTATTTTAATTTTGTATACATATTATTTATCCATAAATCATATTTCTATTAACCTTAACTATTTATGAATACATACAGTCGTGGGAAGAAGTCCTGCATAACTTTACGTATACAGGAAATTTTCTAATAAATTGACAAACGATACATACCCACACAGATTTTTAAACACAGCAATATAGTAAAGCTAATAGATCAAATTTTTGATTGTGAAGGAAAAACAACCTGAAATGAAACATTTATTCAAAATTACTTAAGTTAAAATCTGCGATATTACAAAACATTCATTAATTGTTAAATTAATATTAGAAGAAGTTTATACTTTATCGGCCAGCTTTTGTTCTTTATGACTAATACCGATTTCCATTTCTTTGTCAATTTCTTCTTCTAAATGATGTTAGCTATCTTTTACCACAAGTTTTAGATTGGATTGAAGTCTGGGAATTGTGCTGGCCAAACCATTCTATCGACTGTGTTGGTCGACATTCAAGATTGAATCATTTTTGCTCTACGGAGAGGTGTATTGCCATCCTGGAAAACCTTTATCACTTCAATATATCTTATTCTGCAATACTTTAATATATTTTGTGGCATTCATCATCCAGAGTCGACATTAAGTCGACCAATTCCTTCGACAGACATGCTCCATCATACCATAACAGAAGATGGCTGTTTTATTCTTAGTATAGTTGGACCAAACATTTAGTAGCGAATGTTAAACTGTTGACTTAAAGATAAGCTGCAAGTGTTAGGGTCATTGCAAGTAGGCAATCAATAACGTATTCAGAAAAATTTGTGAATGGATAAATAAATATATTATACAACCAAAAATGTTTAAAATAATACTTTATTTTTAAATTACATTGTAGCGGCATACTGGCGCCTCAAGATCGTGGGAGACATCCCCATGAGAAATGCACTTTTAGGAAAGTCATAAATTCTTCGGCACTGTGAACGGAAATCGAACAATAGGTTTACCACCTTTCTAGCAAGAGAGGTCCTGTAAAGCAGTTCCACAACGGAAGTCGCACGAAAGCTTTTACAGTCTCGGCTGCCGTCAGAACGTGGGAAAATGCCTCCGGCCAGGAGCTGTCGACACAACGGAAGAAAGCATCCCCGGGTGTGAAACTGGAAGTGAAAAATGCACCACTCCCGCTGCAACCTTCGACGGTTACGCACGCGAACACAATTACGTTGCCTTATTTCGTTTCACTTATGTTGTATATTATTATTAATAAATTGTTATAGTACAGTGTATTATTACATTCATGGTGGTTTTATTTAAACAAATAAATCCCGCCAAAGTGGTGACCCCGGTGTTTAGTGAAGCGAACGGCGAACTTTACAATTCGTGTTTACCTATGTTTGGTGTGCATGTGTAAATGCTCCGAAATAACGCGTAACAACTAAAGTGACTATCCAGCGCCGTTTTTTAAAATCGAGATCTCAGTCGTTTTAAAATATTGTTTTCGCGTCCAACAAACAGCAAGTGCCGCAAAATGTTACGTAACGACAACTTGGGCACGGAACAATCAGAAGAGCAACCACCTACACCTGCAACGGAAGTCAGCAGGGTTTCAATTCGCGTCCCTCCATTTTGGCCCGAAAAACCTAAACTCTGGTTTTGCCAGCTGGAAGGACAATTTAATTTAAATGGCATCACCCAGGATACAACAAAATTTTGGTATGTCATATCACAACTAGACAATAGATATGCGCAAGAAGTAGAAGACATCATCACTTCGCCTCCGGCAACCGACAAATACGAAGCTGTAAAGACCGAGTTGATCAGCCGCCTTTCAACGTCAGAAGAATTAAGACTCAAACAATTGCTGGAGCATGAAGAGATTGGCGACAGGACGCCGTCACATTTTTTACGACATCTGCGAAACCTGGCCGGAAATACAGTGCAGGACGCGTTCCTGCGCACGCTTTGGCTAAATCGCTTGCCCAGTGCTATGCAAGCAATTTTAGCAACTCAGGCAGATTTAAGCCTCACAAAAATTGCCGAAATCGCGGATAAAATTAAGGAGACCAGCCCAGCTGTGCAAATTCACGCCATACCAGCCATTTGCCCAGATGTCAGTGGTTCCATGAACACGGAAATTCGGGAATTAAAGGAGCAGGTTAGACAGTTGACTTTTCAGATAAGTGAATTTTCGCGGGCACGTTCCCGTGACCGACGGCCATCCCAAAATCGTAGCAGCTCACGCAATTCACGCTACAGGCGCCGCGACGATACCACACCGACAGAAGCGGACGGCAGATGTTGGTACCACCGCATTTTTGGTCCAGAAGCACGAAAATGTAGGCCACCATGCAACTATTCAGCGGGAAACGAACAAACCCATCATTAAACGCGGTCGTTAATGATGGCGTTACGATTGGCCGATTATTCGTAACAGACAAAACATCAAAAATAAATTTTCTGATAGATACGGGCGCCGACGTCAGTGTATTTCCGCGAACATTAATAAAAAGACGATTAACGAAATCTACCTACGAGATGTTTGCAGCCAACGGTACTCCAATAACTACATACGGTCCAATTACACTTTCTCTCAATCTCGGATTGCGTCGTAATTTTCAGTGGCGATTTGTTATAGCAGACATTGACAAAGCAATTATTGGTGCGGACTTCCTTAGTTATTATGAACTTCTAGTTGACATTCGGAACCGTAAACTGGTGGACTCTCTGACTTCATTGTGCGCGATCGGACGGGTTCCGATAGGCGCGATAAACGCATCAATTAAAACAGTGGTAGGCGACACGCGTTACCACGAACTTCTCGCGCGTTTCCCTGATATCACGCGACCCTCCGGCGTACAACGTGTTGTAAAACACAACGTTACGCATCACATCGAGACAACATCCGGTGCTCCAGTTTACTGCAAACCACGAAGGCTGCCTGCAAACCGTTTCCAGTCAGCAAAATCCGAGTTTGACACAATGCTGCAACAAGGATACATCCGACCTTCAAAAAGCGAATGGGCGTCGCCTTTGCACCTGGTGCCAAAGAAATCCGACGGTTTCCGTCCCTGCGGTGACTATCGTGCTCTCAACGCCCGCACTATTCCAGACCGCTATCCGGTGCCACATATTGAAGGATTCGCGCAAATGCTGTATGGTAAGAAAATTTTCTCTACGGTCGATCTCGTAAAGGCTTACTACCAGATACCTGTCGAGCCCCAGGATGTTCCAAAAATCGCCGTCACGACCCCTTTCGGACTATTCGAATTTGTTGTCATGCCAATGGGTCTTAGAAATGCAGGTCAAACTTTCCAAAGATTTGTTGATCACGTATTGCGCGGCCTTAATTTTTGTTATGCATACCTGGATGACATCCTCATAGCTTCCTCGAACGAAGAGGAACACTTACAGCACCTGGAGGAGCTTTTCACACGACTAAATCACCACGGAATTGTCATCAACCCCGTCAAATGTGTTTTCGGCGAACGGCAAGTAAAATTTTTAGGTTACTCCGTTGACGCGACCGGAACCAAACCACTTCCGGACAAAGTCGAAGACATAGTGAAGTTCTCGAAACCGGAAACAGTTCAACAGCTCCGAAGATTCCTAGGGATGGTGAATTTTTACAGGCGTTTTATACCCAAGGCAGCCGAAATGCAATTTCCACTAAATAACCTGCTGAAAATTCCACATGCAAAAGGCCAAACCCCCGTACAGTGGACACGGAAGCGGAAGAAGCGTTCACGAATATGAAGAACGGACTTGCAAATGCAACATTGTTAGCACACCCATCTGCAGAAGCGCCGCTCTCGGTAACCGTCGACGCCTCTGACCACGCTCTGGGCGCCGTTTTGCAACAGTATGTGAACATCGGATGGCAACCACTCGCTTTCTTCACAAAGACACTTACTTCCGCTCAACGTAAATACAGTGCGTACGACCGCGAATTACTCGCTATTTACGCAGCGGTAAAACGTTTCCGTTTCGCAGTTGAAGGACACCATTTTGTTATTTATACAGATCACAAACCAATTACATTCGCGTTTCACCAGAAACTTGAAAAGTGCTCACCGCGACAGTTCCGTTATTTGGATTTTATTGGTCAGTTTACCACGGATATTCGACACATTTCCGGAAAGAGAAACATCGTGGCCGATACTCTTTCGCGGGTGGAAGAAATCAAGTCAATTAACTATAACGCGCTCGCGGAATCGCAAGATTGTGACACCGAACTAAAACATTATTTACAACCTGGTT
Organism: Limonius californicus; assembly: GCA_014611495.1. NCBI lineage: Eukaryota > Metazoa > Arthropoda > Insecta > Coleoptera > Elateridae > Limonius > Limonius californicus. The sequence goes on from JABXWE010050622.1 coordinate 14,100, forward strand.
CAACCTTGCAACTAAAGAAAATTTATATGCCCGCAGCAAACGTACATTTATACTGCGATTTTTCCACAGAGACTGCCCGACCATTTGTAACGAAACCATTTAGAACACAAGTGTTTAATTCGTTGCATGGTTTAGCACATCCCGGTATACGCGCGACTAGCAAACTTATAACCGAACGTTTTGTGTGGCCCTCGATTAACAAAGACTGCAGAAATTGGTCACGCAGTTGTATTTCCTGTCAACGAAATAAAATTACTAAACATCTTTCAGCTCCCTTGGGTGATTTCAAAATTCCAGAGAATAGGTTTGAACATGTCCACATCGACATCGTGGGTCCCCTGCCGTACTCCGATGGGTTCCAATATTGCCTCACCTGCATCGACCGATTTACAAGGTGGCCTGAGGCTATCCCCATAGCTAACATTACTGCAGAAACCGTTGCCAAGGCATTTTACAGTGGATGGGTAGCACGTTTCGGAGTACCCGCGAGAATTACTACAGACCGCGGACGCCAGTTCGAATCTTTCCTGTTCAAAGAATTAGCCCACTTGACAGGAACTGAGCACCTGAGAACCACATCTTACCATCCACAGGCCAACGGGATGGTGGAGCGTTTCCACCGCCAATTAAAAGCCGCAATAAAATGCCACGAAACCGAGGATTGGACCGCCAGCCTACCA
>JABXWE010050624.1:0-11200 GCA_014611495.1 Limonius californicus
CCTATCTCTTTTATAATGGCTGAAAGCTTTCACAATTTGCAGTTTAGTAACTGACTTTCACCATTCTGACAATTAAGAAGGTATAATATATTATGTGTTTTATTAATTCTAAACTTACTAGATTATTTTAGAAAAGTAGGGGACTCTAGAGCTGGCAACAGGGCAATTTCATTTTGACATTGCTAGAAATCAATCATATAATATTTAAGAAAGGCAACTTAAGAAAAAAAAAACAGCCTACTGGATGGCAAATCAATCGTGAATAGTGTATAGGTACAGCTAAATTTTTTTAGAAAAGTATCTAGATACAGGTGCTTTATAAATGTAGGTACTTAAAAATTATAGGTATAGTTGGACCAAACTTTTAGTAGCGAATGTTAAGATGTTTACTTAAAGATAAGCTGCAAATCTTAGGGTCGTTGCAGGTAGGCGATCAAAACGTATTCAAGAAAATTTGTGAATGGATAAATAAATATGTTATACAACCAGAAATGCTTAAAATAATACTTTATTTTTAAATTACATAATATACACATTTGGCAAGCTTTTCTGATATTATTAAACGCAAATCTACATTTTATTTTATTTGTTTAATTTATTATTAATCTCTTACTGTTTACCTGATTCCTACATCAATCCTAGAAAATTTCCGAGTAGTTCTTTTCTTGCGGTGTGTAAGACGCCCTTTGTTTATAATTTTTCTCACTGACCTGTAGGGAACTTGTGTCAATTCTGTAACACGTTTCATAATGCCAAGTTTGAATTTAATTTTTTATAAATGTTTTAAATTATTTGCTGCGCTTCTGCGGGAAGATTCTGGCGTGTTGCACTTAAATTTATATTTTCACTTTCACTACTGCTATTTACAACATCTATGTCTTCGTCGGTATCACTGCTTATAATTTTCATAATTTGATTATTATCGTCGCTTTCGAAATGTCTCCAGAAGACCATGATATAACTGCGACTGGTCAAAATTACGACTGAATTTACCTAGAACAATAAATAAATTGGCATACTTTCGCAAACAAATGATTCATACTGCAAAACTAATTTAACATGATTATCTACATCGTTAGTGGACAACAGCATTCATCATAACGTTAAGATATTTTACAATATTAAGTAAATATATTAACAAAAATTTTAAAAGTACATGTTATGCACAGCTTTTTTCTGCGATTTTTTAATAGGTATCAATAGTGTTTCTAAAGTATTATCCGACAGCCTGTTTCTTCGACATTTTTTTAGAAAACCGAAACTCATAAGAACAAACCAAAATTTCAGATTGTTTTGTTAAAACTTAAATATGTATACATATGTAGGTACATACATACGTATGCAAAATTATGTAAGTGTTAAGTTGTTTGTAAAATAAGTTCCTTCGGTTGGTTTGCTGTTGGGGTGGCGGGTTGGATCTTCTATGGTATCTAGAAAATGGTTAAAAGAGGTGTGCAGTGTTGTCTGTAATAGTTCGGGGGTTCACAATGCTCATCGCATTGGGAGGGCGGTAGCTTCAACAAGCTCGAGGAGGTCGTCTGGGAGATCTGGATATAGACTTGATAAGAGGACTGTTGTGAGGTGCTTGAGCTTTCGGCGGAGTTTTCTGGGGATTCGGTTCCAGCGTTTAGGAGAAATACCGAGGGTCGCTTGGGCTATGGGGTTGTTTCCGTTTAGGGTGATATAGGATTTTTGCAATTTCTGAAGACGGTGGCAGATGGGGGTGATGCGTGGGTTTTCATGGATTAGAACACTAGGGTATCGGAAGCCGAGTTGGAAAATGCGACGTAAAATTTGTCTTTCGCATTTGCGAATTTTTTCTACTGCATGGGGCGGAAGGAAGGCATAGATGGGAGCTCGGTACTCAATTACTGGGCGGATGAAGATATTATAAGTGTGGTGGAGGGAGCGACAATTGCAACCTTGAAAGCGGCCTTGGATTCGCCGGAGACGGTTGGAGCGGTTGCGAACTTTTTTGCGGCTTTCTCGGAGGTCAGATTGAAGAGAGCAGGTATAGGAGAAGGTGATGCCGAGATATTTTACTTGGTTTGAGAGGGGGATAGGCTGGTTATTGATGGTTAGATGTATGAGATAGGGATCGAAATGTGGATTCCTTCACATGTTGGGGTGCCTTAATAGAATAAATGAGGACTTGTGTGCATTTAGTTTTATCCCCCACTTGCAGGTCCAAGTGTGGATTCTGTTGAGGGCTCTTAGGATTTCACTGGAGGCTAATTCGGAAGTGCGGTGAGAGGACCAGATGGCGGTACCGTTGGCGAAAAGCCTGGTTTTAGTTTGGGCTGGATCTGTGACTGGGAAGTTGTGGGAGTAGATGATGTAGAGGAGAGGGGACAAAACTGCTCCTTGAGGGAGGCCGGAGCAGAGGTGAACGAGGAAAGAAAATTAATTTTGTACTTTAACTTTACAGGAGCGGTTGTTTAGAAATGAGTTCACCAGCTTGATGCAGGCTGGATTGAGATTGAGGGCGATTAATTTGTGGATAGGACCGTCGTGCCAGACCTTATCGAATACACGCTCTGTGTCGAGAAAAACGGTGAGCGTGCACCGGTTCAAGTTAGCATTTTCGGTCGAGTCGATGTGAAATTCCATGACTGGGTTTGTGGTGGATCGATGGGGTCGAAAACCAAATTGTTTGGCGCGGAGGAGATTATTAGATTCTAGGGTTTCTCTGAGGCGGGAGGCCATGATTCTTTCTAGGATTTTGCCCATGATGTACCGAAGAGAAATGGGTCTATAAGATTTGGGGTTTCTAGGGTCTTTGCCGGGTTTGTGGATCATGATTGTGGAAGCGTTTTTCCATGGGAAAGTATGAAATTTGCAGACAGGAGTTGTATATGGTTGAAAGGGCATCGGTGGCTGAATCGGGAAGGTTTTTAAGAAGTAAGGATTTTATTTGGTCTGGGCCGGGCGCTTTGGAATTTTTTAGGGCTTTAATGAGCGCTCGGGTCTCTTCGGGGTTAGTGGGGTCCATTCGAAAATCATTTTCGGGAAGTGAATCGTTGGAGGGATTAAAACGAAATGGGCGGTTGAGGTTTTGTTTACAGCATTCGCATTATATTGGCGTATTATTACTTTTTGTTTTGTATGTTGGGAACCTATAAATGCATGCTTCGAGGTAAGAGTTTCCCCTCGTCTGAATCTATTGAGGTAGGTCTTTGGGACTACCGCAGTACCGTTGATGTTGGTGGTGATTTAATCACCCACTCCCATCTCGCAGTAGAGCTAGTTGCGGTGAACATACCGATTATCTGCAGTAGGTTACCCGTAGATAATCATTCGGTGTTCCTGATTTGTTGTAAAACATTTGTATTTCCGTATTTCCGATCCCACCGGTTGTTTTATAACAAAGTACCTAGGCACTTTTCTCTTGGTACATACCACACAGCATAAATCCTTTTTTAATACTTTCATTATATCAGTTTCAGTCAATTTACTTCTATTTTGCAATCTTAGTCTTAGAAGAATTTCAAGAAACTTATAAATAAACTATGACTAAAAATTGGCTGATTATCTGCATTACAAATTCCCTTTCAGTCTGCATACATGCAGCGTTTACTATTCTCTGTTTCCTTCGAGCAAAATGTAAGTAAATGATTTATTAAAATTGTAAAAAGTACTTCATATAACTGTGCTCCGCATTAGAAAATAGTCAAAACTGTGCTTATCTTGGTCAACAAGCAAAGCTTTGACAAAATGAAACTTATTCTATTGTCTTTATTCATTTTAAATGTGGATTACACCGTAAACTCTGAAATGAGTTTAAATATAACAGAAGCAATTTTATCGCACATTTTGATTTATAAAAACATTAATTTCGTTACAGTTTTTACATGTTTTAGTAAACAAGGTAAACTGTTTTACAGCTATGCACAGTTTAAGTTTGTTGATTTTCTTGTTGCAGATACTGTGAAATTAATCAAAAATATCAATAAATCCTATATACCTGCGAATATTGTTAGTCTTGATTCCTTTGATGAAGAAAATTACGAAATTATTAGTGAAAAAGTAAACTTGGTATTCGTATTGGATCTTACTTGCAAGAATTATCAGCAAATATTTCGTGTGGTGAGTTTAAACAAAATAAGTTAAGCTCCTTTATAGGTAAGTGCAGTGATATAATCAAAATCATAATTTTATCCAGGTAGTATTTGGGAAAATGTAAAATAGAGTGTTAATTTACTATACGCTTGTTATTGTATAGAGTTCTGAAAGACTTATTTAAATAGTCGCTCACTATATTTTAAACTACAAGTAGGTATACTGTGTATGGCAAACCGTTTAACTTTTTCTAGGCTAGTAAACACATTCTGATATATTAATTTCAGATATCAGTAATCCATTTCAGATAAGTGTAAAGTATTTTACATATAAGTAATATGTCTTACATATTTTAAAATAGAAGTCGCAAAAGTGTAAATCGTTATAATGCTGATTTGGCTAAATTGAATATAAATCATAGCAACTTGTCATCTCCATGCAGCTTTATTATCAGCCGAACATCTGTGTAAAAAACACTATCTAAGTTTGCTACTTCCTAAGTTACATATTTCTTATAAAAGTTTACCTAAACAGTGATTTAAAATTTAAATTTTTTGCCAAGGTTAAAGGTACGCTTATTGGAAGTTAACACTACGACAAAGTAAGAGATTTAGCTTTTTTCCATTGGCAGTGGTGTCAACCAATTCGACGTTGGCTCTCTCGGATTCAACGTATTTCATTTTGCCAGTTATCCTATTCAATTTTGGTCCAAACTTTTGTAAGAAAAGCGATACTGACTGGAAAAATATGGCAATATTGTTAGAAGCCATATCAAATCAAGTCACCACCAAATTGTTACTGCAAAATAAAATTACCAGCACATTGGCTACTGCCAAATCAGATCAACGCCAAGAAGGCTACAGCAAAATCAAATGAAGGCCAAATTGGCTACAGTAAAATCAGATCAACGCCGAATTGATTATAGTAAAATCACATCAACGCTGAATTAGTTACTGTCAAATCAAGTAACCACCAAGTTGGCTACTGCCAAATCCGATCAATGTCGAATTGGCTGCTACTAAATCAGGTTATCCCCAAAATTGACTACTGTCAAATCAGAGCAATGCCAAATTGGCTACTGCGAAATTTGTTTAGCACCGGATTGGCACTACCAAATCATATCAGCGCCGAAATGGCTACGGCAAAATCAAATGAACGTAAACTATAGCAAAATTAGATCAACGCCGTATTGGCTACAATAAAATCATATCAACACCGAATTGGCTACTGCCAAATCAGGTTATCGCCAAATTGGCTACCGCCAAGTCAGATCAATGTAGAATTGGCTGCCGCCATATCCGGTTATTCCAAAAATTGGCTACTGTTAAATCAGATCAATGCCAAATTGGCTGTTGCCAAATCTGTTTAGCACCGGATTGGTACCACCAAATCATATCAACGGCGAAATGGCTACGCTAAAATGAAATAAACGCCAAACTGGCTACAGTAAAATCAGATCAACACCGAATTAGCTTAGCCAAAATAAAATCAACACCTAATTGGCTATTGTCAAATTAGGTTACTGCAAAATCAGATCGATGTCGAATTGGCTGTTGCCAAATCAGGTTACCCCCAAAATTGACTACTATCAAATCATAACAATGCCAAATTTGCTACTGCCGAATCTATTTAGCACTACCAAATCATATCAACGCAGAAATGGCTACGGCAATATCAAGTGAACGCTAAATTGGCTACAGTAGAATCATATCAACGCCATTGGCTATAGTAAAATCACATCAACACCCAATTGGGCAATTGGCTACTGCCATATTAGGTTACTACCAAGTTTGCCAAATCAGATCAATGTCGAATTGGTTGCTGCTAAATCAGGTTACCACCAAGTCTGCCAAATCAGATCAATGTCGAATTGGCTGCTGCCAAATCAGGTTACCCCCAAAATTGGATATAGTTAAATTAGATCAATGCCAAATTGGCTGCTGCCAAATATATTTAGCACCGGAATGGCACTGCCAAATCAAATCAACGTCGAAATGGCTACGGTAAAATCAAATGACCGCCATAGCAGCTACAGTAAAATCAGATCAACCACACAATGGCTACTGCCAAAACAGTTTACCACCAATTTGGCTACTGCCAAATCAGATCAATGTCGAATTGGCTGCTACGAAATAAGGTTACCCCCAAATTGGGCAACTGCCAAATCTGATCAATGCCAAACTGGCTGTTGCCAAATCTGTTTAGCACCGGATTGACAGTACCAAATCATATCAACGCTGAATTGACTACAGTAAAATCAAATCAACACCAGATTAACTACAACAAAATCAGATCAACGCCGAATTAGCAAATCAGGTTACCACCAAGTTGGCCAAATCAGACCAACGCCGAATTGGCTACTGTCAAATTAAATATTATCCCAGACTGGCTACAGTCAAATTACATTAATGCCAAATTGATGACTTCCTAATCTAATCAGTTTAACACCGAATTAGTCTTACGCCAAATTGGCTGCTGTCTAACTACCATTTAACTGACTACTTCAAATCAGATCAACCCTGAAATGGCTAGTATTGTCTATTGTCAAATCAATTTAATTTCGAATTCGCTGCTGCCAAATCACAAATTAACTACTGCCAAATCAGTTTAACACCGAATTGGGTACTGTTAAGTCAGATCTATCGAGTCGTTCTTAAATACTTCATATAAGTTTATAGAAACTTACCACAGTCAGGGGATAGTTTCATTTTCAATTTTCACTGCACTTTTATGTTTGTGGTGTCTTAGTTGTAGTTAAGGTATGGGGGTTTCCAGGGTAAAGCACGTTAGACCCGTTGTATAGTAAGACATGTGTTAAGCTGGGATAGATTGAGTGAGATGGGAATCACAGAGTTGCCTTAGGCAACTTCATGATATTTATAAAAGGAAGAATTTTAATATATAAAACTTCTTTCTAGGCAGAGCAAAACCATATGCTTGAATCCCGATACAAATGGCTAATTCTAGATACAAACAATCAAGTTCTTCAAAATCACTCGACAATATCAAAAACGTTTGCTAACATGTCATTACGAATGGATTCAGACATAACCGTTGCATTTTCTCATCCTCCAAATACTACTGTTACACTGTATGATGTTTACAAACCAAGTCGTTATTCAGCCGTAAAAGTATGTCAAATGGGATTTTATACTCCTGGAAACATTACTGTTGCTTACAAGCTATCCAAATTTGATCTAAGAAAAGACATGACTGGTACTATTGTAAAATGTGGTATTGTTGTAAGTTAACTGCTATCTACTTTTATGAGGCTGTTTAGTTTTTAATTATTGCAGAAAACGAGCGCGGATATTATAACAACTATTGATGGGTATTATCGAAAAGTAACGCTAAATAATTATGATACCATAAATAAATTATGTTACTCCCTGTTTATGCATATTATCGAAATTCATAATTTTATGTAAGATTAAGTTGCAAATTGTAACTATCAATGTAACATTTTTCTTTCTAGCGCGGATATAACAGTTGAAAGTAAATGGTTCGGAGGAGTTGTAGGTGGAATAGATGAAGGGTTGGCTAAATCACTGTATGAAAAACAACTTGATGTGGGCATTTCTGCTGGTTTGCTGAAACCCGACAGAATCCCCGTTATTGATTTTGTAGCTCCAGCTTACCCATTTAGGTACCATACAGTGTATTTGGATAGTTGGTTGCTATAAAAGAATTTTTTAGGACTTGCTTTATATTTAGAAACCCAGGTACATCTTCGAAAGTACAAAATCAATTTTTAAAACCTTTCGAATTTTCATTGTGGTTGTCCATTTTCGCTTATGCTGTCTTATTTTGGTTAACTTTAAAATGTATATCATTTACTAAACGATTACTCTTTAATCAAAATTTTGAAGAAAACTCTTGGATAGCCGTTGGGCTATTAACATGGGCAGTTTTCTGCCAGCAAGGTACGTAATCATTCAAATTAATTAAGGATAGTTTAAGTTAACTGCTACCCACATTAAATTTTAGGTGCTACGTTTATACCTAAACCCACTTCTGGACGATGTGCTGTTCTCAGTTTACTACTTATGTCTTTACTTTTATACAATTATTATACGTCAAGTATTGTTTCATCGCTCTTAAGTGGTCTACCACCTGCTTTTAAAACTCTTGAAGAATTATCACACAGTAACTTAGAGGTTGGGATGGAGGATGTTGTGTATGTGCGTACCCTTTTTGAAGTAGGTACAATATGCAATCTTTATTTTATATTTAATATTGTAATTCTCAATAACTGTTAAAATCATAGTAAACATAATTGCATACTTTATCTGTGACGAAAATTTTATCATTATTAATTAATCAGTGCAGTACAATAATTGAAAGAAAAGATGCATTGCTATCCTCTATTTAATTCGTTAGTAAACGCAGAATATCTTAATGTAATCATTAAATTGGAATCACAAAATTGGATTTAGATTTTATTTCTTAGCGGAAAATCAAGTTTGAGAGTACCACGAATTAATACTAGGCAAGTAAAACGTCAATAATACTGTAAAAGTGGACTGAACAAATTGTTGCCCCAATACAAGGAAAGCTTCTACCGTTTCGATCCAATCCCGTTTGTACACCAATTGGTTAGGAGTCCTTAGAAGACCCTTGGAGTTCGCTTGGCAGATTTTCTTGTAGTTCTATCTCATGTTTTGCTATCAAGGTGTTAACATTCGCAAACCTAAAACTAATAGCACATTACTCAGAAACGCTTATTTCCTTTTTCCAACGTAATTTTTCAGTACCTCTTCTGGCAGTGCTTTTGTTATGTGTAAATTTTCTGTTAACTTTGCGATGCAGAATCCGTTACCTGAGGTGCATTCGGAAGCGACTACTTGCCGCCACCACCTGCCGTAACCTTTATATCGAATACCTGATTCCCGGAGCCACTTCAAAAGGTTTGCTCATTCCATTTTTGTTAGATATACGTGTTTCTATCAGATCGCAATCTCATTACCGTCATGTTCATCTCGTGGGTGTTTCCAGGCCAGATCGTGGTTATTTTTAATGTTTTATGCTGAAAATTATATTTGCTGGTAAAATTTCGGGTAATTTTGTGAATTTTGATATTTGCAGTATATGAATGTTCATCACTTACCTTTATGATATTCTTTCAGCTTTGTTATGCATATTGTTACTGTGGACTTCATTTTAGTGTATTTACTTTGAGTTTATTGTGATCGGCACATATTATTGTTTTATTATAATTTCTGTCTTGGATTTGAAAGTTGTAACAGCGAATACATTCACGCAATATTGGATTGTACAGTATTTAAACATTTATTTTGATGATTGTTGTATTATTTACAATATACAGGATTTGTTAACAGCCTTCACAAAATATTGGTGTTTTATTGACTTTTTGTTTTGTATATTGGGAACCCATGAGTTAATGCTTCGGAGTAAGAGTTTACTTTCATCTGAATCAATTGAGGTAGGTCTTTGGGATTACCGCAGTACCGTTGGTGTTGGATTCTGGCGCCCTTTATTTCATCTACGTTTAATCACCCACTCGCATCTCGCAGTAGAGCTAGTCGCGCTGAACACACAGAATCTGAGCAATAAGTTAATAATAATAATAATAATTCGATGTTCCTGGTTTATTGTAAAACACTTGTATTTCAGTCTTTTCTTTGTTTCAATCCTCGTTGGTTCTTTCTATGTTTGCCTTTTTTGTGTAACTTTACTTGCATCGTTTCGTGTTCATATATTTTTGGATATGTTACTATATCAATAGCCACATAAACTCACGTAGTCCTGGTAGTCGTTTATAATTTTCTACTGTCCACATTGCAGTATTCTCTAGTATTCTCAGCTGATGTTCTTATAGTTTGTAAATGATTCATAGCATTGATATTTTTTCTAAATCAATTTTATCTGTTGATTATAATCCTGGAAACGCAGCGCCTTCATATATTTCAGATGCAAGACTTATACGCATATACTTGTCTAAGTATTCTTTACTTCTAAATTAAAACAACTATAGTGTTGTCCCATCTTTCAGGTATGTCTTCTTCGAGACATCTGTAAAACAATTTTATTGTCCTATACGTTCTATAAGTATATTTCATTTTTAATTTGTTCTATTGTCCTTTCTAAATCATCCTTCGAAGTGTGACATTTCGTCTTCTCTGTTGGTCTTTATTTCCAATTTCTATTATGATATGTTTCAGGTTATAGCCGAAATTAAACGATTGCTGCTTGAGATTATTTATTCAAAACTAAAATATAAACAGTACATAAATTTACAGTACCTAGTTAAATCATTACAAGCTTACCTAAAATATAAACGGGAACGTGCTTGTTTGACATACAGAATTGAAATGACATTGTGTCAACCAAACAGTGTTGCCGTCTGCATTATAACTATTGTCACTATATTACATATCCCCCTTTTTAAGATACGAACTCTCTATATAAAATTATTAAATCATACATAATCTCTGAGTTTTAGAGGTTGTCTTTTTTCTCGTTTTGGGCGGCTGCTTGTGCTATTAGTAGGACTTAAGGATGTTGGATTTTCGTTATTAGGAATTATGTGCTTGGGAGTAGACATTATGGTTGTCCCACTACCTGAAGATGTCTGAGGTTCTGGTTCTTCTTCACCAATTCTTTCGGGTGATCTTGCTGACTCCCTAGTGTTAAATGTCCCCTCGGTTTTTCTACATGGCGCTTTTCTCTGCGTTTGAGTCATCCTTGTGGACACTTCTGACATGCCACTTCTGTCAGTTTCCTGTGTTTTTCTCTGTCTCTCTTCTATAGACTTAAGTTGTTCTATGTGTCGTTTCCACCATAGTTTATCTTCTGTCTCACATATGTATGTTTTCTCTCCCAAAATTTCAACGATTCTTGCCTCTGTCCATGTCCTTGTGTTCACTTTTCTGTAATCACGAGCTAATACTTCTTCTCCTACCTTAAATCTTTTATATTCTCTTCCCTTCTGAGTTCCTTGCCTGTCCTGTGTGTTTTGTATCTTCTCGTCTGTATCAGGTCTCAGTATATCAAATATGGTTCTTAAATTGCGATCTATCATCAAGAATGCTGGACTTTCATTTGTCGTACAATGTTTTGAGTTTCTATAGGCTAACAGATATCTACTGATTAATATGTCTGTAGATGTTTTTTTATTCCT
>JABXWE010050626.1:0-30526 GCA_014611495.1 Limonius californicus
CAGGAGGGTGGGTGCACCCAATATCAAGGCAATATGGGAAAATACAGTTGGGCTGATTCTTGAAAAATTATCTTATGCAAATATTTATCGAACATGTTACAATGCTTGTTTTAGTACCTATAAATTCCAATGACTACATTGAAACAAATTATAAATGGATAATGGTGGGACAAATATTAAGCATTTTATCAACATTTGGAAAGATTTTGTATCACATTAAAGTATTGTAACGGATGTTCAAAAAGTTAACTGTTTCGAGTTGGCCATGACTTGGTAAACGTATGTTCTCTGTTAATTAGTACAGTTTATATTAAAGGCACCCATACAGGTTCTGTAAACAGGTTGCCTGTTTATTAAACTTTCTAGCACAATCTATAATTAAATAAACACTATTAAATGAATGAGTTATGATCATTTAGAATGGAAGAGTTTTATTTACATTTGCATAGAAATTTTCATTATTTTCTTTACACAAAATGTTTATTACCTGTTTCTCTACATTTCTGAACTCTTCTTCTGATACCATTCACCATTCATTCTTCAGAACTTGTATGCATTTCTTCAAACTCAGTAATTCGCTCTTTGAATGCACCTAAATTTTAAATAGGATTTTGAAATATTGGGTTTTTGGTATAAGGCCACAAACAGAAATCGCAACGGGCCAAATCTCAAGATCTTGCTGGCGAAAGGTTTTCTAGATTTCTGCTAATATGTCTATTATTAAAGATCTCGCGTAATAATTGCAAAATTTCAGGGGCACAATATGGCCTGACCTCGTCCTGTTGAAAGCAACCCTCCCGTAATTCGTCATCGTGCGGTTTGCTAATATTGCCACCTGAAAATGGGTTCAGTTAATTGTCCTCCACTCACAGCTGCTCAAACACCAGCCTTTTAATAACGCAGAAGCATTTCAATAGAAAAATTAAAGTTTTTGGCAGATGAATCCTAACATTCTTCGATGTAATATAACTCTGTTATGAAACCAAACATCATCAGTGAAAAAAGTTCCGAAAAGTCTCTCGCTCGTGATTACACACATTAAGAAACCACTGACAGAAATCTAGCCTTGCAGGACTATCGCGTCACAACAATTCATGAACTTTTGTTATTGGATACGGGTATAAGTGCATATTTTTGTGTAACATCTTGTAATATCTTCCACAATGAGGTTAATTTGCTGCAATAAAAGGCGAATAGAAGTTTGTTGGTCATTATCCATTGTTTCTGCTGCTGCAACACCTTCGTTTGTAGCTTCTACCGATTTAGCACCAGTTTTTAACGATAATACCATTTTCACAGAAGTTCTGTGACACACTTGTAAAGTTTATCTAATGTACTGGTGTACAAAAACGATTTGGAAAAATTTCTGTGATGCAGTTTTCAACAGAATCTGTCTAATGTTTATCAAATTTCATACCATTGTGGAATAACCGTAAAATAATCGCCAATCAGGAACTGGTTCGCTCTCCACAGAACGTTTCTGGAAAAACAGGCCAACTTCAAATAGATAATGACTTATAACTCACGGCAAGATCAAAACGAAAAATGCTACAAATAATATAACATATGACATAACGAAGAAAAACTAGTATGGTATTTTACGAAATGAGGTCAGTAAACTATAGCTAACTCTAAACGGTTTTATATTTTAACAGCTGTTACTAATTGTTACCTAACTTTAGAACCATTATACTTTTATATCAAATGAAACCTAATTTAATTTCATATTTCGAAACAGTATAGAAGTTGTTCCATATAAGAAAATAAATTAAGAATTACACGTTTTAGAATAGCGGTCACTCTCTATAATCGGTCGAGTTTTCTTATAAGTGACTAGTGATTTTATAGATTAAGGGCCAAACTATTACATTTAGACCACTCTAACTTTATGTTTAATTCCATACCGACGAATTTTTGAATAATATTTAAATATTCCATTATAAAATAGTAAGTTTATTCTGACACATTTTTACGGACCGCCCTACCTGAATTCAAAAATATTTTTCAAACCTGCGGTTTGTGGTTTTGCGTAACTTAGTTTAATAAACTATATATTTCACTATTAACTATTCATAGTATATGTATCAGCAATGCACTGCGTTGGATCTTAATCTACATGACGTTCTTGTTCTAGCTGTGGCTACAATTATGGATTCTCTTGATGACATTTACTGCTTGCAAGAATCGCGCCAGCATGAACGGGCACATCTCTTACCCCTTTTAGAAGATTCTCATCTGCATGCCTTGTTGGAGGTAAGATAGATTATTACTTATTACCAAGCTCTAAACGCGGAGAGATCTGTAATGCGCATATCTTATAAGTCAGTCCCACTCGTTTCGAAAAGTTAATCTACTTTCTTAATTTCGTTTAACACATTATTGTAAAAAGTATACGAAATTAAATCCTCTTGATTTTCAGGTAGATGGCTAAATTTATTTGAAAACTTTATAGGGCAAATGTTTACCTTTTGTTTACGTTTTGTCTTGCTTTTAAATTGATTTAAAACTTGATTCAGCGATTATAAAGTAATATTTATAGGGTTAAAAGTTTTTGTAATCCTATTCAATACAGCAATTTATAATGTTGGAATTTCTCGAGACACCTTTTTCCTTCTGTAGGTTTGTATTAAATTCTGCGTGTGTCTTCCATTTTACGTACACCCATTCCATGTGTTGTAGTGTTGGCTGATCTTTTGCTTCTGATATGTACCTTTAGCGATACGGAAACTGAGCTGAGGACGATAATGAAGGGTCCTCGATAGGGGTGTGCTCAAACAACGGTATCGGTAACATCTTACACGTTGCGTATGATAATCGATTTATATCTTGTCTACGAATAATACAAGACGTGTTTCCGAAATTGTAGGTTTTAATGTTGTGTTTATATGAATATATAAGATGTGTACAAGGTCTGTACCAAACACTAATACATATTCCTGAGACCAAAATAGGACAATTTAACCTTACTTACTTAAATACAAAAGTGTACGGTTACGGAGTTACAACCTTTTAATGTGAGATTTTTCAGTTTTCTGCATATAAGTTTGTAATAGTTGCACCAATATTTTGAAATTTTATGTGCATACGTTCCTCATCAAGGTTGCAGATTAGAGTTTCATTTTAATAAGTGCAATATTTATTACATTATTTTGTTTTCGTTATTTTTATCAAAATAATCTTATTCGCTCTGTAAAAATACCCAAAAAAAGGAACTTTTGTTAAAAGTCGATAAACCCAACCGTTTTCGGGATAATTTTGTCGTCAACTGTGGTTTCTGTTTATCTGATTCACAAACCATCTAATGTGGTTTTTAGTATTTAGCATACACTTTACACTGCAGTAAAAATATATAAAAATTCTCTCTTTGAAAGTCCTCTAGTTCAACGGATTTTGAGATTATTCAATTTTTATAAATAACCAAGCTGTACGGTGTTCTCAAACCGTGCAAATATGCTGTTACGTGAGTTCTTTCTAGAGCAAACTATATCTAATATTTACGTGAAGTGTGCCGAAGTTAGAATCTGTTACCTTTCGACTTTGTAAGAAACTTTTAGATTTAGCATGAAAAAAACTGTAACTCTGTAACCGTGTTGGTTTACCATTACAAAAGTCGTATTTGGTTGTGTTGAAATTAAGCCTTATGTTGCAGTAGTTGTCTATAATTAATTATCAATGTCATGATGATGACGTACGATTTTCGAAAATTTGAAAATAGCTCTAATTATATAGTAGAAGAGTATCAGCAGAAGGTTTAAACTTGTAACTGTTTTGCACATTCATACTAAGCATCAAATAGAGAATTTGAAGAACTAAATCAGCCGGCAACGGTTGGAAATATTATAAGCTGCACTCTTTTACTCGTTAAGAATGAGCATTAAAGGAAATGCCTTTGCTGTATAGTTCTTATAAAAGATTACATTTTAAAAGTACAAGGCGAATGGTATGGCGGAGGCCACTGAATTCAACGTACATTTAATATACGTGTAAAGAGGAATCCTGATCAAAAGTTGGTAACAGCAATGATTTTGCGATCAGTTTTAATAAAACCCTTGCGAATTTTGTAATAAATTTATTGTTGCTATGACTTCCACGTGTGATTTTCACACCGCATTCAAATGATAAATTATGTAGTGATGAGGTTCTCGGGTATATTCAGAGGGTTTGTTAATGAATAACTCTGACAAATTGTTCGAGCAGGTTTAGGACAAAAAGTAATGACAAAAAGTTTCTATGTACATTTGTTCGAAAACTGTTCGTTGTCTAAAGAGGAGCTTCTAAAACAGATATTTGTAATATGTTTAATTTGATTTAGATATAGCTATACTTAGGGTTAAATGCACGTCATATTGCTATTGCATAAATACCGTGAAACTGAAAGTTTCCTTACGAATTGTGGTCTTTTGAAGTGGAACCTATGCAAACATTTTATTGCTGATAACTTTAACAGTAAATATACAGCTATAAGCAACAGTATGTACGATGTAAGAAATAGAAAATCCGACGAAACAAAAGTTTAAAAGAACTGAAATGAAAACAATCCGAGCTGTAACGAGCTTTTCAGTATGAGCGATGTGCAACAGCTATAAGAAACGGCTGTATTATGTAAAAAGGAGAAAAAAGAAATGGAATGACGTCAGACTGATTACTGAAGAGTTGTTAAAACAGACCATCAAAAAGACAAGCAGAACAATCATTCAAGAGATGGGCTAAAGAAGATGAAGGTACAAACATTCGATTGATATAATCGAGTTGCTGAAAATTAGGATCCCGCATATCATGTAGGATGGTGAATTATAGACAACAAAGACAATAAAGAAACCATATCAAAATATAATTGAAAAATTGTCATTACAGAGGTATGCAGCACTCGCACTTATGTTTCAGCAAATTGGGAAAATCGCAAGAGGTAATGAAGCATATTTAGATACATACTTGGAGAACTATGTTCTTACGATATGAATCAAAAGAGTTTGAAGATGTAAAAAAATATTAAAGAAAATGATACAAGATAAATCTTTCCTCCTGCGTATATGGAAAGGAAATTCTAGAATTCTAAACAAACGACATATTTTAGGCAGCATAAAAATGTCATAGTTGTTGGATAAATACTGATAGGTTACATTCCATTTCAGATAGCTGTACCTCCGTAACGCAGATATTTAGAACTATGTTTACTGGAACTTTTTATTGTTTGGATGTTCTAAACTTAACCTGAGAATAGAGATAAGTTTGTTCATTTAATTAAACCCATTCGTTCATTAACGTGAAATTCCAAGGCACTATGTACCAGGTAAATTGGGGATTACAAGGAGTTTATATGTAAGTGTTGCTGTTTTACGATTCATAGTTTGTATTCGCTGTGTTGTGAGGCTGCTTATATTTCACCATTACTATATTCAAAAGAAATCCAATGTTTTAACATGTGTAAGGATGGTATAAATGACAGTGATGTGCCGTACACTATTACGTACGTCACTGTGATCTGATGTATTGCAAACAATACAATCTCGAAAAAGTAGGTAAGAGAAAATCTACAATAAAACGTTCTTCTAAAGGCATCAAATGCAAAATAGTACCTTAGAAACTACCAGCTTCATAGGAGACTTACGATACCAAAAATTCACGACCTAATACGTGCTATATTACAAGTTTTTTTCAAAAAGAATGCCAATCTTAAACATTTATAATGTTGCTATAAATCAGATGTCGCCAGGCTTAAACTCGGACTACTGCAGTATGTACTTCTGTCGTCGATGATGAATATGCACAGAAAAAGTACGAAGCAATAACAAACTGACAATAATTTTGAGCTACTTGTAATTCCCAGTTTTACTAGAAGATAGTCTCGGATACTTTTTCGTTGAGATAGAAAAGGAAAAAACGTCGGATTTCTTAGCCAGTAATAAGAATATACGAGTACTAAAAATTGAATAATGGGAGTTTCGTGTTCAATAATGTGCTTGCATTCACGTGTGCAACTAAAGAAAACCTCGAAAAGTCTGAGCCGGTCTAGACTCTAGACGGTCAAACCCAAGATCAAGAGTGAAAGGCAAACGCGTTACTGCTGATAAACCTTTTACGGTCATGCTAGGAAATGAATCTGCTGTATTAGTTTGGTCGTACCGTGCGAAAATATCAAGTACCACTGTTAGTAGGTTCGTTTGAAACTTTTGAAAGCTTTAACAATTTTCCTTAGTTGACAACTTGAAAACTGTAATTGATAATGAATATTTTTAATTTGATGGAAAGGTAGATGAATTTACCTGTTGCTCGACAAAATAATCTTGTTGGAAATGTATTAGTAGTAGTAGTAGTAGTACACTTTCTAATTTTTTACTTGCTCAATATACGAATCTGAGCGAATAAATAGGAAAATACTTTTAAGTTAATTTAAGTTATTGACTAACACTTTTTTTTTTCTTTGGGAAATATTGCTTTAGAAAATTGGAAGTATAATAACGATCTTTTTAGAATCATCAAGTTGACAACTAAGTACTCCAAAATTCCAAATCAATTTTCTGCTATTTAAATATCTATAGCTTTAGATGTTACATCTTGTTGGTCATTTAAATTTACCGTATAAGTTTGAATCGAAGCAATGATAAATTTTATCGATTTTATTTATTATATTATATTAATAGTAACCTGCAAGTAATTTTGGGAATTTTTGAATATCGTCACCTATCAAAAATCGTAAGCAATGTTGTTTTTAGTAACTAGTTTTTTGAAAGTGTGTAAAAAAAGATAATTTTCTCCATGAAATAATAATCTCAGAAGTTAATGTAGCAAATAAAGAAAAATTAATCGTGAAAGCTAAATCGCCGAACGTTGTTTCCAAAATTGTTACCAGTTAATGTACTTCCATAGGATAACCGTCTACATATTGCTGTAATTTTTAATGATGGTATTGAGTTTTCTAGATTTCAGTTTATATTTTACCGGTTCAGCCACCTTCTGATTATAAACAACCCATATAGATAGTAAATTTAGAAACTATGAAGTAGGAGTATACTTTCTTTCAAAGTCTTCCGAGTTAATCTCAAGCGTTGTTATACGCACGTATTGGAACATCCAGCGTTCTGAATATGGGGGATGTTATAAATACTTTCAACAATTACGTTCTTCAATGGGAACCCTGACATGACATTGCTTATCTAAAGTTACTTCGGCTGACCACTGCAGTAGATTAGATTTCCTTGTTGACTTGATGAAGATCATATCTTTAAGGGATCTATTTTAGCCAAAGTTGTTTTAGATAGTCTAAGTTCAGCAGTTCTTAATAAACATGGCAACCTAGTTGCCGAAATATGTATTTTGGTGTTTGAAATATTACGGTGGTAAGGGTTTCTCAGCTGTTTATATATTTACACCGCCGTCTCCGTTTAACCTGTTTATGGTATTCCATTATTATTTTGTAGCAGTAAATACTGAATAGGTTTCATATGAAGTTATCAAAATATGTTGCTAATAAAGTAATTGTAGCCCTAAGTAGCTACCGTGAACGGAACAACATTGTGGATTACAATTAATGAAGAAATATAATGAAGTATTCCATTTCATCTGTTTTTCTCGTAGAAATTTTAAATAAGTGTAAATTTTGTGTATATTATTTGAATTATTAATTATCGTGAAAATACGATTCCGAATTTGGTCACCAGAATGAAGCTTTTGTTACCTTTGTCAAAGAATACCCACCGCATAATTTTGTTGCGCGAAGCTTAATAAATACCGAGAGGTTATTTATTTTGCAGGTAAGGGAAATTTATGTTGCTTGTCATTCTAAAAATCGCAGTCGGACGAATTCGGATACGGTATAAATTTTGTTTAGACACTTATTTGCGGCGTCGCGTCGGCGCAATTCACTGTTCATTGTGTGCACTGCCAGTTCGCGTCTTTCTCGATTACGATTGATCGCATCCGCCTTCATCCTTTCGCAAGAACACAGATTTCACGTGTTTGCATCCAACATATAAATTGAAAACGGAATAGCTTGTCAGACTAATCGAGTCCACCACTCAGGCCCTCTTCAATCACTATTTGACATTACAATTGAGCTATTGGAGTGAATTGACTTCCAAATTTTGAATGGGATCGGTTGTTTACATACATGAGTGGTGCACCCTAACCTCCTCGGTTGTGTTTATAACATAAACTTTAAATGTTTGAACTGAATTTAATTCAGTATTTGAATTTATTAATTACTATTACTCATCCTAAACATTTGTAAAACATTATCCATCATGATAATAAAGAGAGACTGCCGTACCAATGTATAAATTTTAGCTTAGTTATGACTCTGTTTAATTACTGCAGTAGCACGAATCCTAAGGTGGTGCTTTGTGCACCAACAAGGAGTATTACGAGAATTACAGTGCGGAGTGTAATAGTCATGACGCTAAAGCGCTCCATAACATGAGATGGTGCGACACAAATATCAGCGAATATATCACAACAATGTGTCTCTTGCTGCAGACATTTTCACTATCGTTAGGTTGCTGGTATGGTTACATTTCTAGTTTTCATCTAAATCTATAAATACGCACATTATTTAGTTGTTAAAACATTCTGCACACTTTATTTCCTGATTCTTGTGTACCTTCAACATTTCTATGATCATTTCTTGAATTGCAAAGTGGGTAATTTTTGAAATCATTATTTTAAATTTGAAATTGTAACTCTTGTGCTTTTTTCAGTTGTATGATCGCATATGTAGTAAAGTAATAACACCGGTGCGAGCGCCACCTAGCGACGCAATTCAACGAGTGCGCGATGCTGTAGACGCCCTTCGGGAGCTGGAACACCGTCGCGACGTCGACCACAGGGATCTGCAGGAATTGCGGGATCTGTTGAGTAGACCGAATTTAAAGGTAGGTTTTTATTATTTTATGCCCAATATACATTTTCGTCTTATAATAATAAAACAGTCCAAGATTATTATACCTTTAAGGTTGTTTTTATAATTATTACTTAAAATTATTTTATTTCTATTAGTTAAAACAGATTTCTACGAATTTCTAGTTCTGTCTTGTGTACGATATTTTCCTAGAGTGCAGCATAATAATACTATAGACGTTTCATTGCTGCGAAAAGAAAGAGTTTTCTAATTTAATTATTGATTTGTAGTTGAAGATATTTAATAATTATTAAGAAAAAAATCGATTCATAAGTAAACTGGTTCAGCGACGTTTTAAACGAATTCTCTTAATTTCTGATTGTGTCATTCATTGTAACATTTGTTTGTAATTACATCTTTGATTGAATTACTTTGCAATCCATACCGTGCTTTTGCGTTAAAAGCAACACACAACTCTTTGATGTAATTGTATAGCTTTATGAAATATCTGGTAAGCAATTCTAGGCTATTCCGAAGACTGTAAAAGTTTAGTACATCACTTTTCATAGTTCTATTAATCTGAACTAATAAATATTACATTTATTATATGTTGATACATAACTATTGATTATAGATAGGTATAAGAACATTCAATCCAATCTATTTCACAGTTATGATTTTCTTTAAGTTTTACCCTTAATACCCTTAATTTTTTTATTTAAAATACTACACTTTAAATATCTAGATTTACTAATTTAAATCTGGAATTATAAGTATAACACTGGCATTGTTTTTAGAAATTAGGTTTCACACAGTACTGTGAGAAAATGGGAAAATCGTCAATCTACTATCATAAAATCATTAATTACTAAAGTCAAATATGTCTGCATATGCAGTTTGAAATTGTAATATAAATGTACCGAGGTATCACTGTCCGGTGATGCAGAAATACCTTTCTTGCTTTATAATAAAAAATCACCACAATAACCCTCTATGTTGCCTACATTACACATCAAGTAGCAAATCTATATTGGATCCATATTTCTTTTTTATATTGGTTATATCATAGAAATGTATTGCTGCTCCACAATAGCAGGATATTGGACGCCATTATTCTAGACCATTGTATAAGCAACACAGGAACTGTTATTGGTTAAACATTGCTTTTACTATTGGATTTATTTATTGCTAACACTGTCTAGATTTTATGGTGGCAATATATTATCTGACTAATTCAGATTTAATATGGCATCTTCTGTATATCTTACTTAAACGGTTGCTTGAAACTTTGGGTTTTATATTAGTAATGATATGTCTATATTGAAACTAGATAGTTTGTCCAACGGTAACGTAGATTTAGTATGCAATCGCCTACGCAAGTCAAACATTGGTTTGTCCTCCGAGTTTGATTGACTAATTTAACTGTGTACCATTATTTCAAAAAACGATGGTACTGCCAGTATTAGTGTTATATTCAATAATACCATAGGCTAATAAATACCTATGATAATACCTTATATGGAAAATATAATGGTTAAATATTGTGTGCTATGGATACCACAAACAACCCCTGTTTGCAAAAACTGCTTAAATCATGATTTATGTTAGGTACTATTGAGGCTAATAGCTTATATTATCGATTCCTGAAACAAATAAACTGTTTTAAGTTTAATAGTTGATTAATTATAAACAAATTTACTTATTTTAAATTTCCGCCGCGCCGCATCTTTAATTTTTTTACTCCAGAAGTTTATGATGTGACAGTATTTTTATGATTGTACTAAATATTAAAACTAATGTAGACTTTGAATTAACTTATGTCTTTGAAATTTTAAACTTAAACCAAACAAAGCCTGCTTATAATAAATTTTCATATATGTTGTTCAACCTGAATTTCTTAATAAATGACGGACATAACGTATATTATTTTTTTTTAATTAACTTGGGTAGGTTCCAATTTACTTCACGAGCATCTACAAGGGCATAGGACGCAAATATGCAGTAAATTAAAACTCATCGGGTTGGTGAAAAAAATATATCCAAACAGTTTTAGAACAGCGGTTAACTTGACGAGCACAGATTGCAGGGAAGGCATGGAACTACATCTTTTATTTTTGCAATTCAAATTTGAATCTTTAAAAGTGCAATTTAATTTTCAGCCAAAA
Source organism: Limonius californicus (assembly GCA_014611495.1). Classification (NCBI taxonomy): domain Eukaryota; kingdom Metazoa; phylum Arthropoda; class Insecta; order Coleoptera; family Elateridae; genus Limonius; species Limonius californicus. The sequence goes on from JABXWE010050626.1 coordinate 10,999, forward strand.
ATGGAAAGATATGCAGGGTGTTCAAAAAGGTTTCTCCAACTTAAAAAGCTCAGCAGGAGGCGTATAACATTATTCATTTTTTAATTAATATTTTATTTTGTACTTAGGAAACACATTGTGTCAGTCAGGGCACTGCAAACAAAAATACCGCAATTTTTTTTTACTTTGAAACAAAAAAATAGTGTTAAGCTATTACTGGCTACTCCAACTATTTGGTTTAGCAGAAATCCCAAGAAGAATTAATAAAAAAGATAAAAATCTTTTGTATATGGATTATTTTTCTTGTAAGCGGATTTTACGTTTACAAAATACAGAATGGTGATTAAGGGTTAGATATTAAGAAAAATTGGGAGATTTAAGGCAACGAACGAAACAATGTAAAAAATCCATGAAAGTAGCTAAAACATGTTTTTCTATAGGCATTAATAGGAGGTGTCTGTGTGTAATAATTTTTAAAATGAGATATAAATTGCCGAGTTAAAATTATGACGCTTGATCACATATAGTACCTGCCAAAAGTAAATCACCATTATCTTTTTTTTTAGATAACTACGTTAAGTTGTATGAATCTCTATCCAGTCATAATAATATGTTTTGGTACTAGGTACATTTACAGAACAAAACACTTTTCAAACTTATAAAAACAATTTGCAGAAAATTAATTTTCTGTAAAATCTTAAAAACAAGTGCAACCGAATTATAAACTATGGCACGTTTTCCATGCAGTGGAAATAATAATTTATAACAAAATATTTTTAATATTTTGTGCCAAAGCTTTTAGCATGAATCACTGACAACGTCTTTGCATGGACTCAAGAACTGCATCGGCTGTCCACTGTGGGATCCTCTTCCACTCTTGCTAAAGTTAGGCAAACTCTTCGGTCGCACTCTTTGCCCTCTTGCCTGCCAGACGCCCGTTCAGTTCTTCGCACAATAGCTTTATGATGTTTATGTCAGGCGATTGCCTTGGCCAGTCCATAAACGTCATCTGACGACGTCGTAACCAGTTTTGTACATCTGCCGCACGGTGCTTTAGGTCATTGTCTTGCTGGAATATGAAGCCACGACTAAGAAAGCGCTTTGAATACAGAAGCATCACATTCTTAAGAATATAGATATCATTTTCCGATTCATTATACCTTTGATTTTGCGAAAAGGGTTTGTTGCTTTTGCGGAGAAAGCACCCTACACCATGACCAAACTACCTCTGTGCTTCGTTGTAGACATTTAGTACTTTGGGTCAAAACGTTTGCCTGTAGGTCGATGAATCTACTTTATACTGTCACTGCCAAACAGCGTATACTTTCGTCTCTCCAAAGAACGTCAACTCATTGCTGAGGTGTCCAGTTAAGGTGTGCTCGACACTACTTCAGTCGCTCTACCTGTTCTTTGCTGAAATGAATGGCTTCTTTGGGGGGTCGCTTGCCATTCAGTTCCACAACCTGAAGAAGCCGGCATATGGTTCTTATATATGCACTAGGTTCACCAGGAATCGATATATCCCTTTCTATGTCCGGTGCCGTAAGACGTGGATTGCTGCGACAAGTGGGAAGAATATTTCTATCTATAATACAAGTCGTACAATGCGGTCGACCGCTTGTACTGTTTTTAAGATAGCCTCCATATACCTTCAAACATTGGACAAATTTGGTTACCGTCGACTTTGAGATGCCAAACTGCTCAGCTAGTTCTCCGTGCATCCTTCCTTGCTTGCGGCTAAGATTAAATTGTGGTAAAATCAATAAACGTATAAATATTCATGGTTTATCCTATTAAATATCGTCATTATCGTGATCCTCGTTTGCATAGCTTGCGAGGCGATACATAACAGGGCCCGACTTGGCGAGTTGCTTAACCTGCCTGTTGTGTGGTGTATTTTTGGGTGTATGATCTTGTTGCTCTTTTAGTGTGATCGTAACACGAGGAATGTATGAGGAAAGCCATTAGTTTGGCTCCCAATGGCAAATGAAGACGGGGACCCAGTACTGATAACCCATGTAATTAGGAAATTTCCAACACGTGGAGTTACTCGAACCGAAAAGCGTTTGGGCTATTATTTCCAAAGCCCGGCTCTCTTACCAGTAAGCCACCCTATCCCTCCAATAAAATATCGTATACATTATCTACAAAGTGTACCTGCTGTCAAATATATACGTATGTACAAGGTAGTTAGCCCAGTAAACCTTTCTTCTCTTTCATTCACACTACCGTCCCCCCTCACGAAACCGCTTTCGCATTACTTCAGGGGCGTGCGGGCGTCCCTTACATACTAACCATTCATGCAACATTCCCCCTAAACTTAACAAGCGAAATGCGGTCCCCCAGTGGGGATTAGAAACCTCGACCAATCGGACCGAATTTATAAAATTGCTTCTCTGGAAAGTTACAGATCCTCAAAATTGCTGATGAAAAACTTAAATAACGTCAAACTTTTTTGATACTTTTTGAAAAACATCTGGGTTGGCTTAGTGAATTTTTCGGTTGGCATTTCCAGTACATAACCCACCAAGGTATACCTGGCAATTTCTACGTGAAAAAAATATAGCAGGACCCATGTAAAGTTGTAGCATAAAATGTTCTTAGTATGTCTTATGGGTCACGATTTTTGCACTGGCTAAATATTCTTATCAGTAGTTGTTTCTAATAACTTAATCATATATGAAAGTTGCTGTCTTTCTTCATTTTTCGTTCGCTGTTGTAGTTAAAGCTGTTTTACATTGACCATTTTCGCGGTTAAGTTGACGCAAGTTGCTTTCGTTTACTTTTATGTTCCTTGTCACTTTTGTTTACACCGTTCACTGAATGTAAAACAAAGTGAGACAGTCAGACAGACAAATATTTTACTGGCATGGCATATGTGCTTAAAGTATTCATGATTATATTCGATGTATGTTCCTGGCACAACTTCAAACTATTAGTATTTTTGTTTTGAGCTATTGTAAACTGTTGTGTTTTGAGAAACGATATGCAGTAACAAAAGAAAAATACCTGCAATTTAGAATTTTGGCCCGGAACCACTTCGATTCCGATTGCGAATATTTAAGTTGTACGTTTGGTTTTCATCTCCGCAGTATTTCCCGAGATTGTATTATGTACATGTAACGGTATGAAGGGTAACCTGGTAAGAGGCGGTGATGTATACAACATTGAAAAATTGAAGTTACAATCCAGTTAACTGGTCGAAGGCAACTTATGTCATTCCAGTCGCCATAATGGTCCGTTTAAAAGAGTGACTAAAATTGTAGGAATTTAATAATTTATTTTCCTTGATTTCTCAATGCTTAACGGCATAATGACAACAAAGAAAAATAAAACAGCATGGCAGCTTCTATTTGGAAAGCACTATTGAACTGACAATTTGTAGCGTTCTGATTCGACAGCGCCTCGAGCTACTTTTACTATGGTAACAAGTACAAAGTGATTTTTTAAAAAGTCAGTTGCAGCAAGCCTAGAAAAAAAGCTATTCCGTCTGCAGTCAGCTGTAATGAGCTTTGAATGACATTTACCTGTACCTATGTCAAACTGTGTGACAGTTCAGGTAGTTAAAAATTTTGGCTCAACAAAATGTGAAAATGAACAAGTATTTAGTTGCAACTGATTTGTAATTTATTAAGGTAATTAAATTACAGGTTTTTCGTCAAGATTTCTTTCTTTCTGTTACAATTTTCATATTGTCAGATTCGAAAGCTTAATATAGACGGGACAATCCATAGGCTACTGCAATTGACTTTTTAAAAAATCACTTTTTAGCAATAGTAAGTATTCCTGAAATTACACTGTTTTGTTTAGTTGTATATACGATTTTCTAAACTTTATTCGATATTACAAGTTTTCAGATCAACATGATCTGATTTTTTTAACGAAATTGTAATTATCAGGTGTTTCTAGCTATGCAGGGTAATTTGAAACCGCTATATTCTTGAGCTATAGAAAATTTATTACTGATATATGTATTTGTATGAAAACCTAGAATAGGAATTGAAACCTTGGGTAGATCTGGAAAATAGGTACAGGGAAATTCTATTTTGTTAAAGCTGTAAATCTTTCTACGGCTTTAGATAGAAATCATTTAGACTACATTCAACAGCGTTTCGCTTCTAACGGTTTTCCACTGGCACAAATTTTCGCAGTGTCAACATAGTTGGCCCAGGCGTCTTAAAGCTCCCTGCACTGAGAGCACTCAAAACGAAAAATAAGGTATAGAATGCTTAATAAATTGTGAAGTTCGTGAGGAATCATTTCAATTTATGAGGATTAAGATATTTGCTCCTTGTCGTGGAGGTTGATCTTTCAGTGATTTCCTCAATTTATTCTCCCATAATTAATTGACTATTTAGAAAAACGGCTTATGTGTAGATAAATGTGTGGGTTTCAGACATGCTTTGTGGTAATACTTTTAGGCGGTATTATAGTGGTGTGATTTGTCTGCGGGATATTTTAGCATTTGAATGGACGGTATTTTGTCGCTCCAGGGATGGCATTATGTGTGGAATTATTTATTCCAAAGGATTGCAGGAGTTCTCTCACGAATAGGAAACCTATTTATTTCAGCATAGCCTTACCGCTGAAATCATTATAAAACTAGGTCAGTTAGTTTTCAAAGGATTTATATAGATTAAATCGCCACATCTAGCTCAAGTAATCGACCAAAACCAGACTTTGCCGGATATTTTTCATCTTGAAGTGCTATTTCCTCCTAACGTTTGTAGTTCATTGAATTTACAGTTAAACATGTACAGTTTTTTATGGACAGATTTGGTATTTTTCACTTTGGTGGTAAATGTACTAAAACTGCGGAGGTAAAATTCAATATGTTTACTATGTGTAATGTAAATGGTTAATTATTAATAAAGCAGATGATTATCTCAGAAACTTCAAACATTTGTATTTGAGTTATGAAAAAACACCCCTGAAATTGTTTTATGATGTTGACAGGTAGTATTGATATACCGTTTTACGCGAGAGGTCAACCAATCTGTTAAGGTTCGTATAGGTATTTTGAAAATCCAAGTAATTCTTGGTAATTCCAAGGAATGTGATGTAATGTTACGTGTAGCAACGTACAGATAATGTAGAGTAATATTTAATATCCCGTAATCGAAAATATAGGAATATATTGCGTAATTAAAACCAACAATAGCAAACAATTTAAACATTTTGTTGTCTTCTTTATTAGTATTTTGAAAGCCTTAGTTACTATACTTTTTTTTCGATAATAATCTTCAGTAATTTTTAATTTGAAATAACTTACTTCCCCAAGTAGATTTTGGTATATGAAGTAAGTGTTCACAACCTGTTTTTCTCTTGTTCATTCACACTACCGTCCCCCGTCCCCCCGGAACCGCTTTCGCATTACTTCAGGGGGGTGCGGGCGTCCCTTACATACTAATTATTCATGCAGCATGCACCGTAAACTTAACTAAGCGAAATGCGGTCGTCCCGGCTGAGATTCGAACACCCCAGCGGATCGACTACATTTCGCGTGATCTCGAGTGGCAGCGCTTTTCCGCACTACTCCATCGAGGCCCCAAGTGTTCACAACCTGAGTATCATCTACGCAACGCTACACATAATTGACCAGTCCAACTTCAAGAATTATGTTTTAGTTTTCTCATCTGATACTACTACTCGTTCTATACAAGGTGGTTGATTGTTCCTATTACACTAAAAATTTTCTGTTAAATGGAGCCGTTCAAAACTTATTTTCCAACATCTTAAGTAGTTTTGCTTTGCTGCACCCGATATTTCAGGAAACGCAAAAATATTTAAACGCCCTCTTTATACAAAAGATTAAATTCTGAATACCCCAGTACATTTGTTTTCAATATTGCTTTAGATATACTGTTACACTACCAACGCACCACATCATTTAATGTCACGGAGGATATTGAAATCAGTAACATTTGTCTGTAGAAATTGTACCAGGTTGATGGTTTGCTTTTTACATACAGTCTCTGTTGAAAATGGAAACATTTTCTTGCGAAAACGTTTTTAGATATAACTTATTTCCCATTTTTGAAAGTAAAAATATTTTTTGACATTTGTAGTGTTTGAGCGCCATCTTGAACTTTTTTAAATAGCAATTTGGGCTGTATTACGCATCATTAGAAAGTTTATTTTTTCTTTTTTAACCATCTCGAACATGTGTGGGATTACATAAGAAAATGATGCAGAAAAATTAGAAAAAGGTTTTCCATAGCCGGCTAATTTATCGTACTTTAAATCTAGGAATCATAGCATTGACAAAACGTCTAAAATAAGCCATAAGCAATCAATAAAATGAAATTTAACAAAAACCAAACATTCAAAAAAAGTTCAGTAACAATAATAACAACCATAACATTTTGTAAACCATGAACTGAAACAACTGCTTAAGAAAGAAGTTGTTCAAGCTGTTGCGCGAATAGCAGGTAATTAAGAAAGTCCAAACGGTACACATCTGTAGATGGCGCGGGCCGCTCCACGGTTCTTTTCTCCTAATCCATAGTCGAGAACAAATGTCGTCTAAATAACTAAGTACTGCAACTCCATAGTAGGCTGGCGCACCAACCTTCTGAAACCAGATGTTTACTACATTTGGGCTCACGGGACTTGGAAAAAGTGTTATATAATTCGAATAATACAGTTTTTAGAAGTAGTTGGGGATACTTCGCGGAAAAAAGTATCAAAATATTGTGACCTACCCACACGTTGATTTTCTGAGTTGGCTGGGTATGAACTTCTTCCATCCAATGTACCTAGATTAGTGTCAAATCAGTATCTGTCACCGTATACAATCATCATAAGAATTTCTATTTGTTCCGATTCTGTCAAGCGGTCAATATTTCAGGAAATCAAGGATTATGTGACGATGTGTGACACGTTAAAGATCACTACTGGGGTTGGAACTACCGCATATAGGTAAAATTCACAGTTAAGGTGTACAACAAACCAAGAGCTTAAGTGCATAGTGATGCTAGGAAGTTCGCGTCCCAGATCTCGCCCAATCAAAAACAAAAACAAAGAAAACCCCTTACTGATTGGTTTTTGTTTATTTCTGAAGTTCTGATGATTTTCAGTACACTAAATTAGCCGGCAGAGCATATGGAAAACCTTTTCCTAATTTTTCTACATTATTATCTTATGTAACCCTGCACATGTTTGATAGTTAGAAAAAGAAAAAAAAGCTTTCTAATGACGAATGAAATAGCCCATGTTACTATGTAAAAAATTCAAGATGACGGCCGCGTTCAAATACTGCATTTTTTACTCTAAAATTTGCGAAATAATTTCAAATTCTAATCTTCCAATTGTCAAGTACATATCTAAAACTGTTTTAGCAAGAGAACTTTGGCTACATTTCTCGTTGTTTTCTTAACTTATAAGTTTATACTGCACAACAGCACATACGAGGTTTAATGAATATTAATACACTGAATAAGCGAAAGAAAGATTAAGTAAATTACAAATAATAATTAACTTCCTTCGCTCATCACACACGTACTCCAACGTGTTATGAAGATAGTTTAAAAAATATTTTTTTATCGACCCTCGAGTCAGCTCCATGTCAGATGATGATGATGACGATGATGAGACCACTTGAAACACTGGGAACCAGGCGAAACGTGTTCCTTTTATTGTTATTTTCACTTTGGGCAGAGCTAGAAGATTGGGGAATGAGGTTAAGTGAATATGACTATGCGGCATACGGCCGTTATTTTGTCGACCAAGAACTAACGATGCGGAGAGACATAACGTAGAGTATTGTTGTGGTGCAAACGAATTATTTGCCTAGTTAGAAAGATAGTATCATGGGAATCGTTATTTCTTCTTCTTCTTCGTTTGTTGGATCGGAGATTTGTTCATTTTCGTTCAATGTTACTTTGATTTTCCCTAGAGATGGTTTAACAACTGGCGTTACACTTCTTGGGAGGTCTACCTGCACGTCGCTTGCCTGCCGGTTTTTTCTAGAGCAATGCAGGCAATTCTGTCCTTATCTAATCTCTCAGCATGCTTGAACCAATATCTTCTTCACTGTCTTCGATATTTTCAACTCAGCATGTTTTCCCGTTATTGATCTTGGAGTTTTTACTCTGCTGTTCTTGTCCTTTTTTTATTGGTTGCTTCGATGCCATACGTTAATACAAATCTCATGTTTTGTATATTTTTATTTTACTGCTAATCATTGTTTAAGATTCATATTTACGATAAGTGAGCAACTAAAAGAATCGTATATTAACATGTTTCACTTCATTGATTAGCCAACATTTGGCGGAAAGGAACGGTACGCTGTTATTCAGGGTATTGTTTGGTCAGACGTATTTCAGGTTATTATACTTTTGCAGTTTAAGCCTTATCACTGGACTTACGGATCTTTCCTGAACAGTTTTTTTAATTTTAGTCTTTTTGGTACCTCATATATTTATAATTCATTATCTGTTATCCCACTTTTCCTGTATAATTTTACAATTTTTTAAGCTTTCCGTTTCCCACGAGCCTATTGCATTGCACCTGACTGACTAGGCACGTCAACAATTAAATATTAATTAGGACATTATTTGGATCCTATTTCATTTCAACTATTTGTTTTCATTATAAGTTTACACTGTTGTCATGTCGAAATTGTTTCTCCTATGTTCTGCAACCATAACGATAATTGGCATTATTTACATAGAATCAGTTTTAGTTAAGGGCATAGAAGAAGTTGTGAACCGAGGTTCCAGAATAACTCGTAACGTGCGTATATGTAGGTATGTTTGCGTTATAAACTTTATATAACTTTTATAATAACGTAACAAAATGTGTTACAGTAATGAACAACGCCACTGACTCACAAAATACCTAACTTTACCCATGCTACTTAAGAGACTGAAACATGTCATCCAAATGTTAATTTTCAGCATCATCTGCAACCGAATCTCTTTGTTCTCCGCCTGATGTTGATTGTACGAGCTTAATTAGTTTGGTGTTTCAAAGAAACCGTTTTCAACAAGTATTTAGCATCTTAAAGGTTTTAACAAATTTAGGTAGCCTGTTTTCATGTTTCTTCTACTAAAGTGCTTGTAAAAATTGTTCGATATAATTTAAAATTATGTTGGTGTTATAGTATGAACATCAAGGGGTTGTCTGTTCACCTCTTTTGCGGATTCTACTTTTTACGAAAAGCGCAACGTTGCGGTGCAATTTTCCAGCCTTCTGACGATCACATAAGAAAAAGTTGGTCACATCTGCCATCCCTTTTAGTAGATCCGAACCTTCATTTAGGAAACGAAATTCGTGTAAATTAATTTTGAGATTGCTTTTTCTCAAACTTCGAGCAAGTAGTAAAGCGAAACAACTAACTTACTCACGATTTCATTTAATTTGAACGTTTTTGATTTAGCAATTGAAAATAAGTTGCTATGAAAGAATATTAATCATTGCAGGACCTGGTATTCTTCCAGTAACAGTGAGGACCGTCACAAATTGAATAGATGAAAGGACGGTAATAGTTGACGTCTAAGAAATTGGGTGAAAACGAGATAATGAACACCCACAGTGTTGTTCACTCTTAAAAAAGATTTGTTGATACATTTTGGGGCTGAATTTCAAAATTCGAGGTAAATCACTGTCCAGTTTCAATGGGAAGTGACAGCAAGCTATTCATTGTTTTAAACGTATTCCAATATAACTTCGACTGGTTTTTATTTTAAATATACCTATAATCAGTGAATGTTCTTATTTATTTTACTTTTCGATCGCGCAAAAACTATAACAAGCAACTTCGCTGTTAGTACTTTTTGTACTGGTCTTGGATAATATATCAAAACTTATTATCCTTGACCAGTAAGCTGCACTTTCGCCCTTGACACTCAAAAACTACTGCAACACCACCTACACCTCTGACGTGTAGAACAGAATATGCACGCTGGACCAATTAAAATAAGTTTGCGAACAGCGGAATTGCGGAAATAACGATTCGGTGATGCTCCCTCTCATAGAATCCGTTAGGAATAATCTTCGATTTATCATGGCTCTTACACAAAAGAAAAAACACATGAGAGAACTTATTTGGAAGTTATGTTGTGGACGATGGCACAACGGTGTACTCGGAATAGTTGCATCTGCAGTTTCACTGTTAGCAAAACTGTTTAATTGGTCTGAAGTACGTACGTCATTCTGCCTGCCGGAGTGGTGCGTTAAATCGTTGTTTCTGAATTTACTGTGCAGTATTTTTTGGCAAACGAAAAATAAACAAATACGGTAACTGATATTTACGACCGCGGCCGGAAAATATTAATGGAAAAGCTTATTTTTCTTTACAAGTTAAATGTTTCTTTTTTAATTAAGTACTTGTATGTTATTCCCTTTATGCCACCTATACATACTTAGGTACTGTAATTTTTGACATTTCTCGCCTGGAAGAACCAACAATCACGAAATTCACGAAAAAGTTTGCAGATCTAGTGGCTTTATATTGTAATATTATTTATCATTGCAATACCTTTTTCCTTATGCTACTCTCTCATAATGGTGTTGTGAAATGAATCATTTTCTACTTTCACTTCAGCAAAATTACCGATTTTCACATTAAGGTTTCAAAATCATTGGAAACAGAAACGCAAGACTTAAACGGTTTAAACGTATAGACCTCATGCTTCCTCATTTCGGTAATGTAAAGGTATATTTGAATGTAGAGTATAAAAAAGACGATCAAACTAAATGTCTGCAACCGCCCGAAGATATTTTTTCACATACACTTCGCAAAAAAACCGGAAACCATTATATTTGGTATTTTAAGAATTTGTATGCTAGCGCTTGAGTTTAATTTCTGTTCAATACTAAAATTAAGCATTCTTAAGAGCCTTAAACGTAATACCGCAGGTTACATTGTTTTTTTGAAATAGGCGATGTTGTACAAAATCAAACAATAGCGTATCAGAAGATTATTCTTTTGTTTTTTGTTTTCTGTCAAAAAACTATTGTTATACTGTGGTGGACATACTGTTACCTCGATTTTTCTAATTTTGTCAAAATTGAGACAGGAGGAAGTTATCCGAGCGGTTGCATTACATGAAGATGGACGAAGCATTCGATATATAATTAAACATTAAATGTCTCTGACGCTATAATTCGATATAACTATACTGGACAATATACCAGGAGACCTGGATCTGCTCGAAATCATGTGCAATAACTGTTCCTGGTCGGTTAACTGACGTAAGGGAACTTAGCCAACGTGGTTTGAACACAAGAAAACATAAAGGGGCAAGATTGCGATTGCGTGATCACCGTAGTTGGACAGTGGACGGTTGGAGCACTGTCTTGTTTACAGATGAGTCTCGTTTTAGTCTAAATTCACCAGATGGACGTGAACGTGTGGGGCGTAGACAAGGAGAAAGATACGCTCAGTGTGTCAAGTCGTCAAGGATCCCATTTGTTGGACGATAATTGATGGTTTGGGCGGTTTGAATGGCCGTACAGCACTGGTAGTAATGGAAAATGGTACAGTTAATGCTGATCGGTACATAGTGGACTGTCTTGAAAAGCATATTATCCCTTATGCCGAAATCTTCACGTTGGACTGGTCCGCTGATAGTCCCGGCCTAAACCCAATAAAGCATGTCCGGGACATGCTTGGCCATCGTGTCCGACAGCGTGCTTATGCCACAGAGATCCTCGAAGAGTTTCAAGTTGCGTTAGACGAAAAATTGATTAAGAAGTACGTGCTAATTTAATACAAAGCATGCCTGGTCGAACACAAGTGATACGAGCTCATGGTGGCAGGACGCGTTATTAAACAATTTGTTTTTGTATCATTTTGAGCGTATAAGTTCGATTTTTTTGCTTTTTCCACCAGATGCAATTTTCCTTCATTATTTTCACTAGATGTTAAGTAAAAATGGTTTATAATGTGGAATAATTATCTGTAAAGTAGTCATATGCATTCTAATAATAAATGCGGTTTTTGCTTCATAATGGTAAGGAAAAACTAAGTGACCGTTTTTGTACGAGCATTGTACTGTAAATAAGACACTGTAGTAACGTACTACTTTTAAATATTTTATTTGTAAATTAGTTCTACCGCAGTAATAATTTTGGTTCGTTGGAAGTTATAAAAAATATTTTATGATTTGTATTTGGATCATGCGGTAGCCAACTCGTACTAATTTTAAAGATATTTTCATCTTCTTTTTTAAGTGGTGTGTCTCATTTAGAACTAGCGATTTTCTTACATCTTTATATTTTGTATATACAGTATAACAGACATAGAGGATCTACAGCTTAACGTGAATTCTGAAATTTGGAATGTGTAAAGACGTCCACTCTAGACAAGATGTATTCACTAGTTTGCTTAGCAGAACCAACGTTTACAAATCCTATGTATCGGTACTGGGAATTGAATCTCAGACCACTAGTGTAGAAGTCGAACGAGCTATTTTCTAGCCTATGACCGCCACTTTTAAATTTACAAGATAATCAAATACAAAGAACGGTTTGAGTAAAATACTCTATGGAGTCTGTTTCTTATACACTTGAACTTTAAAAATAATCTGCGCAATGTGACATGTAATTTTACAGGAGTAAATTAGTGTTTTGTACATAATGATTTTTTTAATCAATATTTACAATCTATTGTGAACCCCGTGGTTGTGACAAAACCGCACGCCTTAATTTAAGTTCAAAGGCTGTACTCGTTTGTATCTGCATGATGTTACAAACTGAAACGTTAAAATACACTAAAGGGGAAAGGAACTTGTATACCTTCTTCTTTTTAGAGCAAATCATTCGAATGTTATGGAATACGATTTTATTGCCTTTCTCGTTCTCATGTGCTATTCAGTCGTAGCCCCGTTCTTCCGCGTTCTCTTTGAATCTGGTTCACTTTGAAGTGAAGTACAATTTGATGCATTAATATAAGGCTGTTTATTCTAGTTTCTAGAATGTAGTCGGAGACTGACAACTTTGAAAAGGTTTTATTATTATTATAATAAGCTGGACTTGTCTCCCAGGCATGAAACAGATTTCCCAAGTAGCATTACCGAACATAATGTTCCACTAATATAATTATTTTGATATTGTTTATATTTATCACTTAAACAAAACAAGTATTCTCTAGGTAGTGTAAATAAGTATTGATATAATAATTGTGAAAATGATTCTACTGAAATTTTTGTGCAGTGGCAGTTAATAGCGTGTTCTGAATTTAGGATCTGTCTATCAAATATCAAATGTACCTTAACTCACCTCTTCTCACTCACCTCGCAGAACAACGTCAGCTTGTTTGATTATTTAAGAAGCAGAATAAATTACAACCGACACTATATCCCAGTTAACAATATAATGCGATTTCCTTATTCCTAAATATTTAAACCCGTTAAAAGGATTGTTGCGAAGTTCACTCCTACGATGTAAGAAAGGCGCAGGTTTGAGTGTAATTAACGGCAGTGAAAAGACTTTCAAGTGAAGATTTGTAATATCCATTATATTTTCTTAAAAATGTACTTCGCTACATGGGTTGGTATTTTTGGCGGATGCAGGTGGGTTGTATAAACGTTCCAGCAAGTTAGTAATTGTTGAAAGTGATTAGACTTCTTCGTCTATTTTTACTATAACGATTCGATTAGTGTTATTTGGGTTTTCGTAGTTTTTATAGACTTCCATATTTCGAAACGCCTTTGGAGTAGATTCCTGCAGAAGCAATATATTTGAAGAGAGATATCTACAGACAGCAGTTCATTGAAATAAAAGATTATAAGTAAGCTTCATTCCGAACATGGTTCTGTATTGACTTTGATTTCACACGTAGTATTTGTTTCTGTACTCCTCGTTAAAGATAACGTATGTTGTAGTATTCATCCATATTCCATAACCCTCAAATAAATACTATTTCAGAATTAGTATCTCGTTTCAGATAAACAAATGATTGATCTTGATACAGTTTGAGCATTTCTTTAAAATCAGTTTCCGGCGCGCTTCCAATGTACTTCTAAAATTCCACGAGTATTTACGTTTTTCAGACGCGAAAGTATTTTTCTATAACGTATGCATAAGCAGAGAGACCAGCAAATACCACAAAAGTTGAGTTTATTAAACTTGTGAACTAAGAATTTTCATGCTCATACTTACATACATACGTTCATGTTTCAAATCGACATTACTTATTAATTAGGAGTATTAAACAATGGTTTTGTAGCAAAACAAGAAACGCTATTATTTATTATGATCAAGAAAGCGAAAACCAACCGTGCGTTGTAGTACTGGGATAGTACATGGATGATTTTGAAATACGATAACCATTTTTTGGTAAATAGAAAATAAACGGTGAGATTCTTTAGAAGCAGTTCAATGGAGTACTATAAACGTTACGAACAAAAGCGGAACGAGAACATTGCCCAGAAATTCCAAACGACCTTTTTATTTCCCAGTAAAACCTTTCCTTATTTATATTGTCACTTCTCTCATAATTTCAGCAGCCGACTGTTAGATGTCAACTTTATTTATGCAAACGTTATTTTCTTTGGAAAACCGGTTTAATTGTACACATTAAAATAAAAACACCCACGCACACACGCACGCATACAGACACACAAATTGGAGAATAAAATAAAACAGCAAATCTTCATTTCTTTATACACGTTGTAAATGAATACGTGTTACAAATTTATAGGGTATGAAGGGGATTCAAAAAGACGAAATTTTAATAAGAAACTCGTATCCGGAAACGCACCGGTTTCGAGCTAAGATTTAACTTAGGACTAATGCTCGTAGTAGTCAAACATTACAGGTAATGCTCATAATAATTTTATTTATTTGTCAAACACTCCACTGATTGCTAAAAATGGCGACCACCAACTTCGATGGAAAAATCTCCGATATTTTGGTATACTCTTTTAACAATGTTAGCCGTTCTTTGGAGTGCTCACGCTGCAGCCAGGGTGCTAGTAAATCGTGTTCAGACTTGACAGGCGTTCGTAAACCAAACTCGTCATCCGGCCCCATACAAAAAACCTGGGAGAGTTAGGTCTGCGGACCGTGGCCACGCTACTGGTCTCCCTCGGCCAATCTATCACGTCACCGAATACTTGGTTGATGTACTATCGGACATGTAGGGGAAAGTGTGCTGGCAAACCGTCATGATGCAGCCACATTTGTTGACGAATCCCCAATGGTATTTTTTCTACTAATTCTGGCTGTACTTCTTGCAAGAAGGTCCAGTAAATGGCGCCGGTGAGACGATGTGGATAAAAGTAGGGCCCAATTGAACAACATTTAGGTAGATAACTACTGTTATTTGTAGCTGGAAAACGGTGCGTTTTCAGATATGAGTTTCTATATATATTTTGGTCTATGTAGAATCGCCTACATATCAATTAAATTTGTAACACGTATTCATTAACTCCTGGTACATACTTCAGAAAAACAGATAAGTATTTTGTAAGTTAAGCTATCGTTACTTGTCGATGCTACCTTTTTAGTATTCAAAGAGAAAATTAGGTATACAGTTTGTATTACTGTAATTAAATCCATTGCGACGCGAACAATTCCTAAAGCAGCCTTTTTGATGACACAACGCAGGCGTAGGATCCTACTCAAAAAACAAACAACGTTTACGTGATTAGTTGGCAGTTGCGCATGTTTACAAAGTGTATAACTTACACGTAGACGGAGCTGAAGTATTATCTAGTTAAATTTTTAACAATATGAGAAGCATCAGTCCCAGTAACATTTATGACAACAGAACTGTCATTCCAAGGCTCGGATTTTATGCAAAATGCATATTCTAAAGTATCGATATGCCAACTAAATGCTTTTGTATCTATCTGTGTCTAGTGAAATGCATTTAAATGACACCATTTTAATTTTGCATATTTTGCATATTTTAGTGTTTTGCTCCATACATTTGCATTAAATGCATATTGAAGCATTTTTCTTCACTAAATTCTAAAAATTTAAAATTTTTGGGTTGCTTCGACTAAACCACTGCAGGATTTTAGGAATTTCCAAGAATTAGTGTTTACCTGTTTATGAAAATTTAACCAGGAAAACCTGGCTAATTAGACCCAGCTTAGTGACCAGCTGACCAGTTAAGAGTTTGTAAGAAATACCTAGGTAAACAAAGCGGATGTTGTCAGTGGGAATCGGTCGATTTACTACATATTTAATGGTGGTGTATTTCATATGAAACGAAATGTATATTATCTGACAAAAGGCAGTAGTTTCTTTTGGGTTCTTTTGGGAAACATATTATAATTAATAGTTAGCATTGTATCAAATATAAAGAATAAATACCTACGTCTATAGCAATAATTCTATAATTATTATTTTATCTAATATTATTTTTAATTTTACGTAATTTTAAGTATTAGTTTAATATTGTATTTTTCTGGGTTTGTTGTTGTAGATAAATATTATAGTAAATAATAATAAAATGAATTTTAATAATTTGCAACTTTTACTTTTTAATTTTGCATATAATGCTGCATATTTTGCATATAATACGGCATATTTTACATAAATAAGTGCATATTTAACCAATTTTGAGTGCATATATATGCGCATATTTTGTTACTTTAGCGTGCATATAAATCCGAGCCTTGATTGTGCTATTCTACGCCCATTTTTCGATTACATTAAATAATTGTATTAATTATTTATTTTGGATATGTACCACTCAAATTTCTTAAAATAATTCGCTTACGTAATTGAATAACACTGCAACTACTGGTTTTCGATCTTCCCAACCTTACGCTATTTTAATTGTTTACTGAGGCCGATTTCGAAATTGTAAGTACATATCTCTACTTAAAAAAATGAGTAATTTAGCAGGGATTCCTATGGTAACAAAATTTTTTCCAAATTTCACAGTTTACAGAGCTACATAAAATATTTGGGTTTTTTCTTGATGAAACCTCAATCGCCCGTCTTCGTACGGTTGCACTACCCTTTATGTTAACTTTTTAATAACCACGTATAACGCACACGCATTACTTTTTCGAACAGCTATTAACCAGGCCGTTAGGGGTAGTTCACAGATTTAATTTAAAAGCCGATTGTCTAATATAAATAATGACTCGCTCAGTCGACGTTGAGGATATACGAATATACTACTATTTCAATTTCGGGCGTTGCACAGATGTTCATTGCTTACTCCTTTTCCGATACCGTAAACCATTTCCAATTTCTAGTTTGTCTGAAGACTCAAGATGTAACATTGATCACTCTAGTTTTAGTGCAACAACTGTAATGGATGAGTTTCGTCTATAATTTATAGGATATAGCGTTTCGTAAGCGTTTCTGGACCCATTTACAAGCAATAATATAATAATAGTTAAAGGGCAACAATTTTTTTTAGGGAATCAAAAGTGTTGTGGGTTGGCGGTCTGCTTTAAAATTTTCCGCAGTGAACAAAATATAATTGTTTCAAATAATTAGGTTTTATTGAATATTATTCGATTCATATTCTACGTACATATGGAACATAGTTTAACAAAGATTTCATAATTTTAAATTATTGTTTAAAGCTTATTCTTAGAATAGGCTTTAAGAAGTATGTTGCATCTTTTTAAATTTATATATGTTATTAAAATGCGTGCTTTTTCATTTTCAATTTTAGTTTGGAGGTAAAATAGTTACAATATGGCATATAAATACAGTAAGCAACGTGGCTACGACTACGCAACCTATCTAACGCACGATGATAGCTTTGTGAGTCGATTCATTACCATACAGATGCGACTAACCGTCTTGTCCACGATACTGTATTCATATTATTGCCATTGAATGATTTAAAACGTGGAAGGGATAGATTTCATTGACGTTTCTATCCAGAGTAACTCCCATTAATGACTTGGAATAGAAGAATACAATGAGCATTGATTTGATCCGAACACGCTACATTTTTGGGTTTAGGCGAATTCGGACCATTCCCTATCGCAGTTTGGTGTTTCGATAGTGGTTCCTATTGGAAATACTGTGTTTCTTTTCTGTAACACTTTTTAAATAGTTTTGGTAGTAATAGCTCAAATCGTGTTTTTTAAACGGTTTGCATTTTACTATTATTGGTAAGTTATTCAAAAATTGAAGGACCATTTTTAATAACAAATTAATTAGCTGTACTTTTATTGATACCAGCGAGTTCTTCAATGAGTTTCATTGACACACAGCAATTTGATTTAACAGTTCGCTGTGCGACTGGTTCTTGGTCGGCTTGGTTTTCAAATCGGTTAAACCACTCAAACAAAACTTTCATGAGCTGAAGTATCATCGCCATAAACTTGTTTCTGAACATTTCCGAAATAATTTCGTTAACTAAAAGTAATTTGACATTCTCTTCCGTTTTGATATATTTTTAACGAGCCCGAGGAAACTCTCACAACGAATAGTGCAATAACTTGAATTATACAGATGGCATCGACTTCATATTCTGACAAATTATAGCAGGAACCTTAGGCTAAGTTGTGATAGTGCTATTCAACTGAGGTAGCCAGCTTTTCAAGGGTAATTAAATCAGTCTGGAACATTTTGCGTTTGACTTTGTGTCACAGATTACGATGGATTTATAATTAAAAAAGTTTCAGAATCCACGAGAGTTTATAGAATATCAATTTCGGTATGTGTACTTGCATTCAATATTTCGGTATAGGTAATTATTATATAAATAGTCGATTCCGTAGGTTTTGAAGGTTTATGTTTGTCTGTTTGTACGAATTTACGAATTATTCTGATCTGTTCGGATTATTGCGTACATATTTTATTATAGTTGGTAGATTTCTGGTTTCTAACAACGTCGTATTTGATTGTCTGTAGTTTAGACATGTAGGATATCACCCGGCCTAAGAAATTTATGTAACGGCTTAAAAGAGTTATGGTAGATGCGTGTGCGAACTGTCAATATGTTGTTTTGATTTTTACTGTACATGTCCAACCAGACAAATTTGTTTCTACACACTAGGGGTAGGTAGTTGTGTGCATCTTTATTTCATGGCCTAAGCAAATTATAGTAGACTAATTAGTTACTTTATAAAAAAATTACAATTATGTGAACAAAAATTAAATATGTATTGGTTAGTAAAATGTTGTATTTAATTTTAATTTGTTAGATTATAACTTTAAAATTTTAAGCAATCAAAAGGGAACAAATTAATTATTGATAGATTATAATACCAGTCTTGTTGTGGTTATAAAACCTGTGCAGAGCATCAGAAAATACGCACTACGCTTCGGCCGCTTATTATTACCCCACCACGCTACCTCCAGGTAGCTATTTAAGGCTCAGACGACCTAGAGATAGCAAACATCGTAACAAAACCAACTAGATATTATGGACGCCGCCGAGAGTAAAACATATTACGTTGTAGCGAATACCTGTATCCTCTGGTTAATTCATTAATAAAACGTTATAGATTCCCGAAAATATATTTGTTTTTCTATTTCGGTTTTATAAAGCCGTTCTAAGCGCACTGTTTTAGCTTAAAAACAGTACGTTAAGGAGGCCTATAATCGTACTGTTTTTAGTTTGTTTTTTTACGATGTTGGTAGTTCGATTTGAATTTGAAAGTTTGAAATG
>JABXWE010050629.1:0-11813 GCA_014611495.1 Limonius californicus
TAACATATTCGTATTAACAGGGTAATGCATGCTTCACTGATATGATTTTTATTATCCCAATTACAATATCTTGACGTATTCAGGAGTATAATGCAGGTATTATTCTAAAAATTATTTAGCATTGTAATAGGTTTAAAAGATTACAGCAAGTAATTTGGAAGATAAGAGCATCACATAGACTAAAACTGAGGTTTCAGCTTGATTTGAATCTTGTTTATCATTATAATAATATTAAGTAGCACTTTTAGATTTACGTTCAAAATAGCTCAATATTTCACAGTATTATGTTTTTGTTCTTGAACATTCTAAGATATTTGAAATTGTTTAAGGTCTAAATTTAGTTAATCTAATACCGACTCTACAATACCACATTCAATGATCTGCTTAGCCATTTATGGAATATAGTACCACAAATTATTTGAAAAAGTGTGACAGTAAGAAGATGGAAATAGGTGTAAGATAGTAATAAAACGTACACTAAAATATGTTACGCGCAAGTACATAACATGTAAATAAAATTTCTACGGGGAACAACCATGCATTTATACATATATAATTTATTTTTTTGCAAATATTGCATGATACGTCAAATTAGTCCTATATGGAATTTCATTGCCTGAGAATTTGATTCATCTCTTATGATTTAAAAATGTCGCGCATATGTACTTATTATTTATTGCAGGTGTGAATTATTGATAAGTTTACTTTTCTTTTCGTAATTAAACTCTAATCAATCACTACCTCCTCGGTTCCATGTAGAACTAGATAACGTTCTTTGATTTTTCTGCTTACTCTATTTTGTTGCTTTTGCATGGTGCCTTTTATGTAGCTCCTTTGTCTCTCTCTATTTTCTGTTTTAAGTTTGGGGAACTTGTTTGTCTGGAATGTTATTGTAATCTATTGATAAGGTCTGCTCAAAGGTTTAATTGAGTTCACTACTTATTTGCTCTTTGAGGGCGGAAATTGTGTTCCCTGTGCGTGATAAGACAATGTATTACCAAGAATCTGTCGGCTCATCAAATAGTAATACAGCAAAGATAGAATAGATAATTAGAAAATAAACTATAAATAACTAATCTATTAATGGTTCTAAGAAAGAATAGAAATTTGTTGATGTCTGTGATTACTTGAATATAAAATGAATGACGCGGATAAAATAAAATAGCGCTGTCAAAGTATTCATTCTTGTCAATAATTGGCTAGCGTGTGCTTCATTGTAATACTTTTTTAGAAAATGTTAAATTATACTCTGTCAAAGAAGAACAATACCTTTTGTGTTTTCTATTTTCTATAATTTACTCTTTGGTATACTTATTGTAATACCTACTCTAAGAGTG
Organism: Limonius californicus; assembly: GCA_014611495.1. Lineage (NCBI taxonomy): Eukaryota > Metazoa > Arthropoda > Insecta > Coleoptera > Elateridae > Limonius > Limonius californicus. Next base: position 1,338 of record JABXWE010050629.1, read on the forward strand.
CAATTTTTGCATCAAAGATCTGTTTTTAAATAGTATAGTTTGGTACTGTAATCTACTATTTAATTAAATTGGCAATTATGTTATTAATCAAATTAAGCGAAAAGTTGTACTATTATAATGTACTTAAATTTGAATAGAAAAAACAGCAGCTTGCACAACTAACATAATAGACTTTTCTTGCTTTTTTACATATAATGAGATGTGTTTCCATAACTAACCATATTTTAAGAGTATTGCCCTAAGTAGCTTTAAAATCATGTTTCCGTGCAAAATATATTTTCTCAGTTGTGCTAAAAAGCTATTAGCCTTGCTAAATGTACTTAAAATAAAATAAATATTGCCAATGTAATGTTAAACAACTGGATAAATATCGCTTCTGTTTTTTGATTGTGCTAATTGTAAATGTTCATAACACAAATTAGAATAATATGGTTATGTAGGACTGAACTAAAGTTAGATATCGGCATTTTGTTATTTGTTTCTGGCTTCTGTTTGTGACATTTTCCTTAAATTCCTCATCCTCTCTGTATTCCTATGGCAAATGCATGGCTCACGTATTTTTGACTTAACATCTGTCAAAATTTAATGACTCGAGTGGAGCCGTCAGGGGGTTAGGGATAGGTTAGGTGACTGGCGATGTGTCACCAGGCTGAACGAGGCGGATCTGCCCAGATGGCCGATTCAGCCCGGGAGGAGGAACAAGTGACACTGCTGGGTGAGGAGGGCCTCCGGGCTGGAGGACAGGCCCTTAAGCTCGGGTAATTAATGCTCTTTCATTCATTTTCTCATCTTCATTCTTTTTACACTTATATTATTCCTTTAATATTGCAGAAAGTGGTTTTTGCAAAGCAGTGGTTTTATTTAGTGAAATTTCTGATAATAATTGTTACTAATAGTTAATACTTAACTGTTTCTGTGGAACATTTAGAAGATGGACAAAGATAAAACTAACATTTAGGAAAGCTGTATTAAGGGCGTAATAAATGTGTAACTCATATTAAAATGTATGTTCAAAAGTATCATCCTTAGCTACCAACCTCTTCTTACAGCACTTTTACTTCGTGGCAGACACGGGCAACTTCCGGACCGCATTGAGGCAAGCACGTGTCTGTGTTCGTGTTAACACGGCCAAAAACCGTAAAATGCGGGGCCAATTGCCTAACTCTGTTGTTTGTGTAAATAATACCTTATTTAAGTGCCAAAATTTTATATTGATATACATAAAAATGAAGGGCAGGTAGTTTACAGTAAATACACATTCAAAACACTTTCTTCTTGCATCTCTTTTGCTTAAATTAAAATATCATTTTAATACGATTGTTTTGGATTGGTGGTATTGGATAACAACTATTAATTGTTGTTTTTCTATTGTATAGGAAGTAGTTATATACATTTGCATTTGTTAATATACAGTTGTCCCAGAATAAAATTGCTTTAGGTTTTTGGTTGTAATATATACCTTTTCATAACAATTTGCAAACAGTAGTAAGTTATTGTATTTAGAAAGTTTTCAAGTAATAGGTCATTACATCAATGTACAATGTGAAGTACGGCTGTCATCTACATTACACCAAAAGGTATTTACCATTAAAAGAATTTCCAATGACTTATAGCCCCATATTAATTTTGTTAGTAATTAGCCATTAATACTGACGAAAAAATGGATAAGATGGAACAAGTATTATTTAGATTTACTATACTAGTAAACTGTAGATTAGAATGCAAATGAAATATAATCGCTTCTAAAACTGTGCATGCTATAGGTGTCATACATCGCTGTACATATTTGCTTTATTCACAAACATTACACATCACATAAACAATTATCATTGAACTAGATTGGCGTTGCTGCTGTTAAGGTAAAGTATAAGTAGAGTTCATGCTAGGTGTGATGTTTTAGAATTTTAAGCTTATATAGTCATGTGTTTGCTAAGAACATTTATGTTGTCCCGTAGGTGATATAAATACATGAGAACTGAAACAAAATGCAATAACAATTTGCATTAACATAGCCTATAAATTTGAAACTAACTGTGTTTTTGAAATGCTTCCACACAAAAGTGAAAATGCTTACATCCTTTTGTAAAAATTCATTTTTGTTATAACTATTTTTAGTGACACAAATTGTTTTGCTTTTAAACAGTAATTACTAATTAGAATACAACTAGTAGTTCACTGTAATATTTACATAATTTTTTAAATTGACATATATACTTTTTTTTATTGAACACCTCATTGTAGTGAATTTATTACTTTTTCACCACATTGTTGAAATACCTTTTCATAATTCATGAAGTGTGAAACATGGACCTGAATTCGCAAGATTGTTTGGGTACACACAAATCTTGGCACTATTAGTAATTGCTTTCGTTTGACCAAATTTGTGTGTTGTGTGATCGCTTAAAATTATGAATTTGTATGTATTACTATTTCCAACCGTGCTTGACTATATTTCACAAATACAGTCGGTTTCAAATGCGTTTGTGGCAGATGGTGCATTGGGTTTGCTAATGTGTTGTGTTGTTGAGCAGCACGAGGGGGGCGTAAACCCCACTGAATCTATGACCCGGGCCCTCATTAGTGACGACTCTATAGCTCGACAAGGCACCCTCGGCTCCGTACAGCTGGGGTACGTATCACTTCCTTGCCACATATCATTACATCTTCACTCTAACACTCATACATTTGTATTTTAACATATCATTTATTTAAAACTACGTTTTGAAATAAAGTTTTTCCTTTTTGAAAATAGTAGAAAATGCCATACACTTAATACCAACGAGGCTTTTATTTCTATAGTACAGTATGTCATATTTTGCAGCCTTCTCTGAACTACTACAACAGAAGAAGAAACTCAAATAGTAAATGAATTCGTGCTAAAGGAATATCTTACTATTATTATTACTAGCCTGCGAATGTTTCTTAGGGGTATCAATTTGATATGTGTATTATTTGATCTATTACAAGTGCTTGACCAGATTATGATAGACAAATATCCGTGTGTACCGACACATTTAAAGAACTTTTTAGGCTTATCTCGCAAGTTTAAACAATTTTTAGAAATTCTAAATAACATTTGTCTTTTTAATTCGTACTCTCAATGTTTAAAAAGTTGATCTTTGTAATTCCCTATTTTTTAAAATTCTGTTAGTTTAACAGGTTTTACATGAGATTTAAAAATATTGTAATTTAGTCAGCCTGTACAGATTAATGCAATATTAATATAAAATTAAACAGAACCCAATTTCACTGAAATCAGCCATCTGGTGATAACAGACCATAACTTTCCATTGGCACATTTAATTGCAAATTAAAATTAAATTATTTATTTTTGTGATATAGCGTGTTATCTATGACTCATTCAAAAGTTAAAAATTAGTATTAGAAAACAACCATTTTTCTAAAATAGGACATTATAGAGAACAATTTTTCAAGCTATACTCAAAACTGAAGATTTGATTTTTTAGAGAATATATTACATTTGTAATTGCTAAAGAGTTTACAACTGTGGGAGACTTGAGAACTTGAGCAAGTATGGAAACCAAAGGTGTTTGCACAATAGTAATAATAACAGACCATAATAAAAAAAATTTAGACAATAATTATAAATGATAAATATAACTAAATTCATAACTAAACCTTTACACAACTTTTGCTATTTTTCGAAATAAAGGACAAGCTTCAATATCTGAACTGTTGATATAAAATAGCCATACATGGCTCCAGTACTTAAGAATAATCGCTGGTACTAAGTGTAGCATTAATTTGATCCAAGAAGATTCCAAATAAGTTACGTTTTGCAACTCTCTTAAATGCTACCAAAATTAAATAATTTTTTAAAATGAATTTGAAGATTGTTACCATTGTCTTAAATGGTTTTTTTAACAATTATATGGTTTACTTAAATGGACTCGTTCACCATGTTTTGACTATAACATGAAAAGAGAATATCGATACAAATATTAAAATCGTATTTTTTTTTCGTCAGATATTTATATTTTCTTATAAAATATTCTGGAGATTATATTTTTAAAATACTTAATTTGCGCATTTATGGGGGTCTAAAACCATAACACCAGATTTCAACAAGGGCAGGTGCGTTAAGCGACTAAAAAAAATATTTCTCAACTCGCACACAAACACATTATTTGACGAACAAGAAACTAATTAACTAAGTTATGTAACAGGTTGTATGAAAAAATGTGAATAGTTGAATTAGTCATAGTATAAATAGCCAACTATTCTTCTTCTTCTTCTCAGCCTTCTTCAATCCATTTGTGGACATAGGCCTCCTTAACATCGTTCCACCTTCTTCGCTATGTTCTGCCAGTTGAAACCACCCGTTTTCTTCACATCATCCACCCAACGTGCCTGAGGTCTTCCAGTTAGTCTTTTTTGCCCCCATGGTCTCCAGTTGAGTAGGACGTTTGTCCATCTATCTTGCGATGTTGTTACATGGCCTGCCCATTCTCACTTTTGCTTTGCCATTCTCTCTACTATATCGTCTACTTTTCATACACTACGTAGCCATGTATTTCTCTTTTTAGCTTTTATAATTACTCCTACCATTTTGCGTTCCATAGCCCTTTGTGTGACAGCCATTTTCCTAACAATTGAATTGTTGAAGGCCCAGGTTTCTGTTCCGTACAATAGCACAGGAAGTATGCATTCGTTAAAGGTCTTGGCTTTTAGTTTTTGTGGAATATTCATCTTCATTATGTAACCCAATTTTCGGTACGCCGTCCATCCCAGTCTAACACGTCTATTCAGTTCAGCTTTTAAGTTATGTTTCCCCATCCTGATTTCCTGTCCACGGTAAACATATTTTTTCCACCTTCTCTATATCTATATTGTTAAGCGTTATTTGAGCGTTATCCTGAACTTCATTTGTCATGATTTTTGTTTTGCTTATATTTATTTTTAAGCCTCGTTCTCTAGAAACATCACTTAGTTCATTCAACATTGTTTGTAGCTCTTCCATGGATTGTGTTATTATAACGACGTCATCGGCGAAACGAAGATGATTAAGCATTGCTCTAGAAATTTTTATTCCTTTCTTGCTCCAGTTGAGTTTTTTATCCTCCAAAGTCGTAGTAAAAAGCTTTGGAGAAATCGGGTCTCCTTGCTTTACACCTCGATGAATATTGACCTTTTCTGTGTCATCATGTAACCGTACAGTTAACGTAGCATTCCTATAGATGTTTTTAATTAGAGCTGCGTATTTATGATCAATTATTGCTTTGGCTAGAGAATCTAGTATGGCCCAATTTTCGATACTGTCACAAGCCTTCTGATAATCGACGAAGGCTAGTCAGAGCGGTAACTGGTATTCCGTGACTTTTTCAATGAACATGCGAATTGCTTGTAAGTGGTCATTACAGCTAAAATTCTGTCGGAATGCGGCCTGTTCTTTAGGTTGGTAAAAGTCGAACTTGCTGGTCAAACATTGGTTATTATTCTTGTAAATGTGGGATAACAAGCTTATTGACCTATAATTATCTAAATTTGATGCATCCCCTTTTTTTTTGTATAGGACAATGATTATTGCTTCATTCTAGTCGTTTGGAATCCCTCCTGTATGAAGGCATAAATTAAATAGTCAGTGTAACTCCCGAAATAGAAGTTTTCCTCTGCATTTTATAGTTTCCACAAGTATTCCATCTGCTCCCGGTGCCTTCCCTATTTTCATACTTCTAAGTGCTAGCTCTATTTCATCTTCAGTAATTTCTGAAATGTTCTCGGAGTCGACGTTAATTATGGTAAGTCTGCTTGTTTGTATGTTTGGGTTCGGATGCTTTGATTTATAGAGTTCTTCGTAAAATGTCTTCCTTATCTGAAGAAATTCATTTTTATGAGTAATCTCCACACCATCTTTATTTTCTATCTTCCATATTTCTTTTTTACCAGAGTATAATGTCTTATGCAATACTTTTAAACCTTTGTTTTTTCCAAAATATTTTCTACCACTGTTTCCTTGTGCGTAACATACATAGGAAATTTCGGAGTTGGGAGATAGAAATCCAAGGCGAGACATGATGGTCAACTTTATAACACAAAATAAATTATTTAATATGAACTCGTTCTTCAAGAAGAAAAGTAAAAGAAGATGGACTTGGATTAGCCCAAATGGAGATACCAAAAATGAGATTGATTATGTATTATCCACAAATAAGAGAATAGTACAGGATGTTAGTGCATTAAATCAATTCACAACAGGTGGCGATCATAAAATAGTTAGAGCTAGAGTTGTAATAAACAAAAAAATTAAGAGATTAAAAAGATAAGACCTAGGAGAAAAACTATAGACACTGTGAAGTTGGAGCAGGATCACGAAATATATCAAACAAATTTAAATGAAAACCTATTAAAAGACAATACAGACAAATCACAAACAGTGAGTAGTATAAATGAGAACTTGACAACAGCTATAAAGGAAACATTAAAAAATACATATATGTATATAAATGGGAAAAAGAAAAACCAGAGGTTAAGGGAGGAAACGAAAGTATTATTGCAAGAAAGACGATCTCTAATCAATGAAGGAAAACGAAATTCGGTGAAGTACGCAGAATTAAATAAAAAAGTTCGAAGAATGCCTAAACAAGATATTCGTATGCATAAGCCAACTATTAGTTACTTATTGGAAAACGCCATAAGGCAACATTGCCCTATCATCGATGACGTATTTCTGGTTTACGAAACAACTTTTAAATATTAATAAAATATTCTTAAATGTATTACAAAAAAATTAATAGTTTGTTAAAAAAATCCTGTATGCTTAAAACATGTAAATTCCACAGTGAATGAGCCCATTTAAAGTAATCAGAGTACACATGAAATAAACTAATCTTAAATTTTTATGTAGCACTTTTGAGATTTGAATTTACCAAGTAAATAAGTACGTTACTTCACCAATACCTCTTCCAAAATAATGGAACTAGTAACATGTTCGCATGTGTTTAATTTAAATGTGTAACTAACCAGTGACTGTAGAAATTCTATAATTGTGCATGGAATAACTGACTCATTCATTTTAAAGATCATGGTATTTTTATAACTGTGTACACTTATAAAGTTTCTACTGTTAAATAAGATAAAGTAGCAAATATGGGTTAGAAGACCAACATTCAAATTATGCAAAAGGCATACATATTAGTAACCTCCATATTTACAGCTACTCTGTTTTGTAATGATTAACTCAATCAATTTAATGTGTGTTAATTAATTTTACCATACCTTATCCTGTGTGGAGTATTTCAAGTTACCGAAAGTTTTACCAACTTTTATTTATTTACATTTTATAATGGGGGTTTGATACTACCTGATTCCACTGTAAGTTCCTTAATTCTAAATACACAACTGAAAAAAATCGTGGAACAACAGAGAGCAACACTATGTATTATAAATGATATCTTAACTATTATTTTTAATTTTACACGCATTTAGAAATTTTTTTGTTATTGAAACTAAAATCTGTGCATGACGTTCTGTTGTTCCTGATACAGGTACTCCCTCATTTCTCATTTATCTTTTAACCTCATAATTCATTTAATAGACATTGTGGTAAGAAAAGTATTCCATATTACCCAAGAGTAAACTTAAACAACAGTACTTTTACTTAAACAGTTTGCCGGAAAAAACGTTTGAAACTGAAGAATTCTTTCCATGGTCAGTAATACTATTATCAAATTCTTATGTTCGTCTTAGCACAAGCTACAGAAAGTAAAACCAAAATTGGTCAACAAATTATAGCAAATAAGTGAATTCAAAAGCAAATTGCAGCAAGAAAATTTTGGTTTTACTGGAAGCAGAAATATAGTTCATGTGTTTGCATAATGTCCTCCGCTTGTTTGTAGTTATTTTATTAAACAATTTGCTTAGTTCGCCTTAAGCAGTGTTGCTTAATGTAGTTCTGCATTTGCATAGAAATTTATTTCTCAAATTAGTAAACATTTGTAGTGAGCACAGCTTTTTTGCTCTGCACTTCAGTTCTTTTAAGTTCGAATTGTGTGTGAAATTTGCGTTAAAATTTTAGTTTTGTATTTGTTTGTTTTATGACAATTACACTTTGCTTGTACTACTACCCTCAAAACTGGTAAAAGTGCTGGTAAGAATCAAATATATAATATAGAATTAATTGGCAAGTAAATATATCAGTGCAGACTGTATAACAAATGTTGCCACACATCTCTTACATAGTTTGCATTATTACTAACAAAAATTTAATAATTATATACTTTTTATTAATGAATATGGGACATTTGCAGCTAACGAAAGAATGGCTCCTGTACTTTGTATTACAACTGTTCACTGCACAATTATTTTTTCAAGGTGTAGTGGAATAAGTTGCACAATTGCAAAATTTGTTCTGCACACCTGTGATAAATAACTTCTTTTTATGTGTATGTATACACCAGGCATAATTTATTGAATATGTTTTGTCTTCAAAAGATATACTGAAATCTTTGTTATTTGTACCAAATTTTTAATTTTTACTAATGAATAAATTATATTATTTAAATGATTATAAATAAAATTAATAGTAAATTTACAGAAAAGTTCATTTAAAGATATTTTAAAATCATTAAAACAGTTAATTTCAAAACAAAATTAACATCTAAATAAAAAATTTTTTGCAGGAAACCGTTAATAAGTTAGAAAATCTAATATAGATTTACCAATAAATCTTAGTTTCTAAGGAATACTTGTAAAATTATATTAAAACTATGCCTAACTTGAGATTCTAAGAATAACATTTGAAAAGTTTGTGCATGGAATAGTCTCCAACTCCATTGCTTGATACGGAATGGCCTTTGAACAGCCTTGTTTACTTTGAAACGTATGTGCCAAAATTAATTATTGAATCAGTTTTTCCGTTTTAAAGATCTGTAAACTGCTATTAGCTTTTTTAGTAAAATATAATTAAAAGAGCACCGCTTAAAAATAATGTGCTGTTGAATATAAAAACAAGTAACAACATAATTACTTAATTTGGAAATATTTTATAGCCTATTTTAAGATTTTTTTGAGTAGCTTAAAAGCAGTATAAATTTGTCTTAACCAGCAATTGTAATTTATAATAATTAACACAATGTGTTTTACATATCCATGCCCCCAAACTTTTGTAATTATGAATTCGTTTCTTTGAAGTTTATTGTAATTACTTGCACCCTTCTCAATTGAGTTTTTCGTTTTAAAATTAAAATCTGAACTAATACTGAAACATGCCCCTAATCGTCATTTATAATAGAATATCGGATTACTAGTTGCCACGTCTGGTAAATTTTACATTGGTATAAAAACTATCAATTTTATAAAGCAAGTTAAGCTGTAGTGCTAAAAATCTGTTCATCCCCTAGGTTTTACAAGCAGTATAAATTACCTTTTGTTTTTGAAGGGATGTCCTTTGGTTTTTCCAATTTCAAAGAATTTCCCACACAAGCTGCTTATCTTAAAAAACTTCTCGCATTACACACAGACTTCTTTGGACATTTTTGTGAACTAAATTTATACATTGTGTTAATGAATTGCAGGGACAAACTTCTAGAGCTAAAAGTATACATGAAAACAAACCTTTTTTGTTAATAAATGTATGGTCAAAAGTGTTTCCTTTCAGGGATAGAGCTTCTCAAAGATTCTTTAAGAAGCGCCTAAATGTAGGCAACTTAATTTACTACATACTATTTGTTTCTATAACGACGGAAATTAATACAGAATACATTTGAAAAGTGGGAAGAGGGCTGTATTTATCCTGAATTAATTTCCGTCGTTATAGAAATAAATAGTAGGTAGTAAATTGAGTTGCCTACATTTGTTTGTTTGCTTGTTTTTATTTAACGTCGGCCTATTTACCTGAAGGTTTTAAGGCAATTTAGGGACACCCTGTATATAAACAAGTCTTATACAGCTTAAAGCCGCCTCTCGCATCTCAAGCGCCAATAATCTTTTTGTCTTGTTAGTCTTCCTCACGTAAATCACGACTTTTCATTGCCTCATGTACTTCTTGATTCCTCCCTGTACGCGGTGGTCCCCCTTTGTTTGTTTATTTTATTTAACGTCGGCTTATTTCTGCTACGTCCTTCCCAAGGTATCCAACTCCACAGGATTTGTGACCATCTATGGGGTGTCGTCATTCGCATGTATCCATACCATTTCAATCTTTTCTCTGCGTTTTCTTCTATCACCGTTTTTTCCATCTCCATAATTTCTCTTATAACCTCATTGTGCAATATACAGGGTGTTAATGAATTTCAGGGACAAACTTCTAGGGCTTAAAATATACATGATTACAAACATTTTTGGGAAATAAATGTATGGTCAAAAGTGTTTGCTTTCAGAGATAGAGCTTCTCAAAGATTCTTTAAGAAGCGCCTAAATGTAGGCAACTCAATTTACTACATACTATTTGTTTCCATAACGACGGAAATTAATACAGGATAAATAAAGCCCACTTTTCAAATTCAAATTAAATTTAAA
>JABXWE010050630.1:0-12823 GCA_014611495.1 Limonius californicus
TGCTGTGATATTATAATGGAGGGGCCTTAAATGCTAATTGGGCAAAAGTGTCATCTAAAAGTTAAAGATAAAAGATTTCTTGTGTAAATTAATAATATTTTTAAAAATGGGATTTGACAGCTTGACAGTTTTCCCATCTGTCATAATCTTTGTAATGTCATTGGTTGTCAAGTAAAAGTAAGCTTTTAAATTTGATTAAATAATTGAATTATTCATTTACATTTGAATCGCCGTTGGGGCAAGACATGTTTCCGTGTCCAAGTGATATCTTTCCCCGCCGGTCAACGAATGCTAAATTTTAAAATTAGAGATTGCTTCTTGTTTTTTTGTTTTTTTTAATGTCATGAAAATTGTAATATTAAAAAGAGAGTACAGCATCATCAAATGAAATGTGAGTTTTGATCGTCGTTAGTGGAAATGGATAAGTACTGCATGTGGGGAAGAGACAGCCTGGCGGAGATGAGTGCGGTCTGTGTACTGAAGGAGTAACAGTCTAGGGGAATTTTTGCATGCCTAACTTCTGTGTAAAGGTTGGTGCAGATGAAACATGAACTACTTTCGGTGACAGTAAAGCATAGTGAATGTAGTAAAAATTTGCACGTGTTAATTTTATTTTTTGAACGTTTTAACTTTTTAAACGAGTCGAGGCCACGAGTGGGGACATTTCTGTAATTTCCTGGAATGACAGTTTTGTGTTCGAGCTAGTTGGCTACCAACGCGATAATAATAATTATTTAAGGGATAACCAGAGCAATATATATATTGTTGTGTTAGACCCAATAAAATCACTAAATGCTACTTAAATATAAAGCTTAGAAGCTATACGTAGAGATTCTGTATGAAAATGATTCATTTACGCACACTAATTTCAAATGAGTTGGTACGTTGGACTTTCCGAAGTTTCATCGGGTTGAACTAAGAAGGGAATTTCGAATTTTGCAGCCATCCTCAGAAATTTTAGCAATAGAATCTTGATTTAGATGTTGTTTCTAGGCCTTGCAACGATTTTCATTTCATGGAAATGGTTCCTTCCCGCAAGAAGGAAGAGAGTCGACACCGAAGAAGCTGGGGGTAAGCAGTACAAGAGGCAAAGTGAAGTAGGTAGTTAGCCCAGGAGGACACTCAAGACAGTATACTTTGGCGTATTAGATGCGGGAACGACAAAAGTTGTAACAAACTCGCTATACACACACACACACACATATATATAGTGCGATCGTGAAATGACCTCCCCCCCACTAACATTTGAACGACTTGATATTTCCTCACAAAATTTTTTATGCTTTAGTGGGAGGCTAAATACTACTTTTTAGCCCGTATCCAAATTTTATAGCTTTCATAATGGCGGCTAGACGCTATCTTAAACTTATTATTTATTTATAAATGGCAATGGGTCGAGTGATAACTCATTTGAAAGGTATTTTAATTCTGCGTTCTTAGAGTTTCACAAAATCTCACTCATCCAGAAACAAATGACAGATGATTGAAAATAACAAGTGTATGAAAAAAAAGAAGAAACCCGAAAAATTTTGCGATTTGCGGTCCGGATATGTTGTTGGCCTCATCGAGGGAAACAACTTTTCCCCGTGGCACTTTTCCGTAGCTCGTGCCGTTCGGCCACTAGGGGCGTCCTATGTTGAAACACGAATCGACGTCCAGCACGTGTCCACGGCATCGCTGCGGATTGCTCGCGACCTCAATCTGTTCGCGTAAGTATGGCGCATCGATGGCCAGTTCTAACATCGCCGAAGGAGGCGCGGGGGACGCCGGCTAAGTTTTATGCCGATTTTTACGTTTCATTTTTTGACGTTTCAGCGTCTCCCGCGCCCCTTTCGGGAATGCTAAAACCGCCTTCGCCGGCCGTCGATGCTCCGTACTTACGCGAACTTATTTATCCGTCACGGTTTCTATTCCTAACTCCCTGTAGATATTACTGTTTCTAGTGTACCCGAGTACATCTACGATATTCCTCGCCACTTTGTTCTGGAAATTTTGAATTTGTTGGATGTTAGTTTTGTTGACACAGCCCCAAAGTTGACAACCGTATTTGTACACTGTATTTAAAACTTGATTGTACAGAAGCAACTTATTATGTATTGAAAACTGTGATTTTCTTCCTAGCAGCCTATACATTTTCCCATATTTTGTATTTACTTCTTCTCTTTTCTTCCTTATATGCTCTTTCCATCGTAGTTTGGTATCCAAGTTTATTCCAATATACTTAGCTGTATTACCATGCGGTATGACGCTGTTGTTTGGTGTCACTGTACGTAATCATCCTTCATGTTCCTAAAATTGATATGCACTGACTTGCTTTCGTTTAGTTTTATTCGCCATCGTTTTGTCCATCTGCTCACCTGTTTTGTGACTTGTTGTAAATTTTCTGCCATTTCTTCAGTTCCTTCGCATATCAGTATCGTCTGCAAACGTGGATATTGTTATCTCATTCGTTGATGTTGTACAGTCGGTATAGTATTGGCCCCAACACACAGTTTTGTGGTACCCCTGCTTTAATTTCGTATCAGAGGGAGTATTCCTCTTGTTGCTTAATCCTCAACAGTCTACTTGCGATGTAAGACTTCAGAAGTTCAGCAAATTGTTTAGGCAAACTTTTTCTAGTTTATGATTTAGCCCTTGATGCCAAAGTTTATCGAAAGCCTGGGCAATATCTAAAAAGATTACTGAGCAGACTTTTTCTCTTCAACACATTTGTCTATGGTATTTAGCACCCTATGAAATTGTTCTACAGTTGAGTGTCGGCTTCGGAATCCAAACTTGTGTGTTGGTATCAGGTATTTCCTTCTTATTATTGGTTTGAACCTTTTGAGTAATAGTTTCTCGAATAGCTTCGAAATTATCCGTAAGAGCGAAATGGGCCTATATGATACTGTTGTTCATTGGGCAGTTTTCCTGGCGTCTGTATCATTATGACTTTGGCTACCTTCCATACGTATGGTACATATTTTAGTCGAAAGATGCATTTATTATGTTAGTTAGTTTTAGTATTCCTTTTCTAGATAGGCGTTTCAATACTTTTCCTGTTATTAAATTCAATTCCGGAGCCTTTTCTATTTATGTTTTCCCTAATTTCTTTTGCTACTTCGCGTGGAGTGACGCATTTTATTTTTTTGTACTTTCTTGTATCTTCCGCATACAGTATTTGATATTGTACTTGTTGTTATTTCATCTACCTTCTGCTTGTTGTTTCTTGCCCAACCGTTTTCAGTTCCTAGTCGTGGCACTTGGGTTATTAGTGTTTTGATCGTTTTGGTTGCTTACCATATCAAATAGTCAGGATCGCTGGCGTTTGTCATTTTTAAGATAGGTGTTTACCGATTCGTTTTTGTACTTCTTGTATTTCTCTCTTCAGCTGTTGTATGCGACGTTTTAGTATGGTTTCAGCTGGTGTGGCTTTGGTGTGTTGCCATTTTCTCCCGACTCTTCTTCTTGCAGCAACTCTTTCCTAGATCTCCTTGCGGTAACTGTTGCCTATTGTTTTTATTTTTATTTCTGGAGTGCTGCTCCAAATAATTTGATAAATGTCCACTACAAACTTTTCAGCTTCGGGGTCCAACTGTGCCTTATTTGCCAGCACCACAATCAGCTGAACTCTGTCGTTCAACTCTTATTAAAATGCTTTCAAATCTGTGTGTTGTTAGGTGGGTTTCCCCGTAGAGTGATAGTTACAATTCCTTTCCTTTGGTTGTGGTGAGTCTTGAACCCCAAATTAGATTTTTAACGTCGAATTCTCCTCCAACGCTAAATCGTTCGCCTAAGCTTTGCAGCAAGCTTAAATAGTCTCCTTTTTCAGGTTGTGCTTTGGTGCCCAGTAGATGGGCGTTACTTTAATTTTCTGTTCTGATATTTATAGCTGTAGCTTGTATTTCTTCCGTTTCATATATGATTTCTTCGCAGCGCGTTACGTTTTGTTTGGCTCTCACCGCACTTCCTCCCCTAGCAGTGTTTCGTGATGTATAGTGTGATACGTTTTACATGCTTTAAATTCCATATAATTTGGTTTTGTAAGATATATCACTGATATAAGCCATATATCTATTTTTTGCATATTCAGCAATACTTGTAGCTCGTTTTGATATTGCTGACTGTTGGCATCCAAGGCAGCTACTCTTTTGTCTGCTGTGGTTTTTCTTTGAAGCAATAGTTTTACTACTATTTCGTTTGTTTTTTTAATCTCTCGGAGATTTTTTTTAGCATTGTTTCTTGCTGCTCGAACTTCTTTCCTGTTGTTCACTCTCTGACATTAGGATTCGTCGTAGCTGGTTTGTCGAGACTTCTGTTTTTGTGAACTTTCCTCCTTTTCTATGCGTTTTGGTAGTGCTGGGAATGCTTTTGGGTCCCATCTGCACAGCGATCTATTTTCTGTCTTCCTTCCTTTCGTGTTACTTTGGTTTTTATTGGTGTCTTATTTTTTGCATCCTCTTGGCCATTTCGCATCCTCTGTAACTGACTGTGTGAGCTTCGCCACAGTTGGCACATTTTAGTCTGCTGTTTTCATTCATTTTGCATTCTTCTGTATGGTGTTTTCCGGCACATTTTACGGATCTTGATTCTCTGTTGCAAAATCTTTAAATGATTCCATTAGTTTGGCATTGCGTGCATTGAGAGACTAGTTTTGATTTTATTATAGATTCTGTTTCAACCATCATTCCTAGTACCCCTTTCATTTGGTACATTTTCGTAATGCCTTTGTATTTCTCAAGCTATGCATAAATAACAGCAATGGCTTCTTCTCTTTTCGCTGTAGAATAGTAACGCCTTCTATTATTTTGTATCATTGACGATATAAATCTTTTACTATATTTTCTGGAGTGCATAACGGCTGCAGTTTTCTCGCCATGACTTCTACATTTCTTGTTTCTTTATTTTCGTATGAGTGCCACAAATGCGTTTTTCTTGCTTAGTAATTTTGCTAATTTTCAGTATTCTTGTGCACAATTTAGGTTTATCTTCACCTGCTCGCTGTTCATCATAATTGCTTGAAACTTAAACTTTTCTGACTTTCGCATTGTAATGAAGCATAGTTTTTAATTTGGCTCAAAATGATTGGCGGTGGTTTCGGTAATTTTACTGGGTTTTCTTCTTGTGGCTGTTTAGATTCTTGCATCTTGCATTTCCGGCGATGTATTCATTTTCCTTTTTCTTTTTGTTTGTCACCCATTTCATTTCTTTCGTTGGTGTGTTTGTTCCAACTATACACTTTGGGCTAATTTCTGTTCATTTCCCTTGTTTATTGCTGCTTGCATTTCTGTCATTTGCTGCTGTAATAGGGAAATATTTTGTTGCAATTCAATTTCATTTTTC
This sequence comes from Limonius californicus, assembly GCA_014611495.1. NCBI lineage: Eukaryota > Metazoa > Arthropoda > Insecta > Coleoptera > Elateridae > Limonius > Limonius californicus. The sequence goes on from JABXWE010050630.1 coordinate 5,323, forward strand.
TCGTGTTACCATTCACTATATAGGGTAGTTTCATTATAGATTTCTATTTAAATTTTATTTTTTCTTGTCTGCTATTGTATCAGCGGCATTGCAGGTCGAAAGCTTCAAAGCACTGTGTTGGCGGCATGGGTCCCAACGTTTGCATGTCAGTTTCTGGGAATTATTAAAGTTACAGAAGGTCTCGCATAATGGCTATAAATTGTGTCACCAGCGGTCCTTTGTCTCCGCCTTTCAAAGCTGCAAAACTCCCAAGTCACACGTGTAAGCGTTGCTGACATGTGGGTTCCACACATAGCCAGAGTGACGTCACATACCCCACTTATTTAAGTGAATTTTGGTGCCCTAGACGTTTAAGTTTTGTTTTTCAGTTAGAGAGTACGTTTTTGAAGTCCAAGATATAAGGACATAATTGCAAATTTGATTTATGTACCTGCTTTATATAAATAAATTTTGGCTTATGTATCTCATATATATGATTACATCCGATAAAAGAAAACGTAGAAGGCTTATAATTTTAAAGTGCCTCGACGAATTATTTGCTTATCATTTAATTAAACACACTGCGAGAGATCAATTTCAATATCCACCACTTGTCCGTGAACAATATTTGTTATATGGCTCCATGAGTAGAAATCGGGCGGGTTAAATCAGATGACTTGGAAGGCATTGCAATTAGTCCACCATGTTCGGTCCAACGCTGAAGAAATCTGCTGGTCCAAACCGCTCTAGAGAAACAGCAACCTGCATTCTTGTAGAACATTTAAAACGTTTCGCCGATCCGTAAAACGTTTTCCTACTGTTACGTTCAGAGAATGACGTCATTTGTAAAATATTTATAAACAACCACTGGCTATTATTATTCTGTTGTAACTAATTATGTTGAAAGACTGCAGAAGCGACCAAAAGTTTTAAAAGTTTTTATATTCTAATAGTATTCTTTGCTTTCCACAAATCTGTATACCTAATCTATGCCACAAAGATCACAGAAATATGGCATAGATACAAAAATATCTGTTATTTATTAATTCATATATTTAAATTGCTATCAGTTTTAATATCTGGATTTAAATAAAAATAAGTATTTTCCTGTAGCTATATTGAAGGTTTTACTTTACTGGTTAATCTTATTGCTTTGTTTGAACCCGAGAATCCCATCTTCTATCTTTTTATCAAATAAATAATATAAAATCCTCTTGCCTGGCTACATGTATTTCGACTACGGTTATCAGAAACAATACTATATTCTGCAGAACCGCCCCCTGTTACCATCAGAGACCTATATATTACATAATCTTTGACCAGATACTACCGAAATTTCGGATAAGGTCTGTTTATAACAGGACAACGAATGGAGTTATAAACCCAAAGTCTTCCGGATCGAAAACAGCTAAGACGTGAAATATATAAAAAATATTTGCTTTAGATCCGTTTTTCGTTTCACTACATTAATTTTTGCTCTGACCCAGTTCAGGAGGACCACATAGTATTCGAGGTATATAAATTTCCTGGAAATCGGATTAGTTTTGTCACATAATCACAGCAAGCGCAGAGACGCGCTGCGAAATAATTCAGCTCGTGCTTTGTTCGCATTTAAAATCGCCCGAAAAACAAGACGAATAACATAAGCTTAGCGGAACCATGACAGCGGCAACAATAAAAATTTTAAATTTAAATAGTCCACCCATGCACAAATGAAGGATGTAGCTGAAATGCGACTGAAAAGCAAAATATTCGTGTAATTAGAGGGCTGCTGTCCTTCCGAGTCTCTGATGTACGACAATGTCCGTTATTGCAAATCCTCGTTGTTTCCTGTTAACAAGAATTAACGTTATAACTGCAGAGTTTCAAGTGGCAAGTCTTCTGGATTTACAGTGGTATTAAAAAGTCCTGCATTACGTAAGCCTACACTTGTTTTTGTTCTTTAATAGAGCTGTTTCGCGTAGTTTTCCTAATTAACTTCAACCATTTTGTTGTAAGATCTATATCAATAATACCAACGCAAATTATTTTCTTAAAGTTCTACAGAGCAGATTGAAACGAGGCTTTCTTAACATACTTTCGGAGTAAATTATCCTTGCACTCTTCCATGGAAAAATAATACGATGATTAGTAAGTGAATATAGTTTAATATTAATTCCAAGGCAATTCAATACAAATCCAAATTTACTATTGTCTAAAATCCCGTTGCTGTGAATGGATTAACTGCCATAACTGCCAAATTCAAACTCGAACTTAAAGTTAAACAATAACATGTGCTGATACAATAAACGCAAAGTAAGTATATGGAAGTGCAGTGCACAGTAACAAGAATATGTATAACAAATATTAAAATTAACCATGATCTTGCCTGGAAATACATCCACGAGCTGAACTTGTTGACAATGAGATGCGTGATGACAGATACATGTAGATCTAACAAAAAATAGAATGAGCAAACCTTTTTGAAGCGGCTCCGGGAATCAGACATTCGATATCAAGGTTGCGGCAGGTGATGGCGGCAAGTAGGAGCTTCAGAATGCACCTCACGTATGGGATACTGTATACCAAGGTTATCCAAATAGTGTACTATTGCTCTCTCTTGTAGATTTCGCAGCAGTGGACAAGGGCTACAAGTAACTAATGGTGTTAAACTCCACTCTACGCGTATACGAGGACGGCCAAGGAGCACAAATAGTAACCGCCGCGCCGGAGAAGCAACTGTCCTACTGAAGGTCCAAAAGGCATGTAACAGAGAATTTTTAAGCAACGTCGAATTAGTCCTGGCAAAATGCAGTACAGAAATCGTAAAAATTCAAAAAATGACACGCAAAAATAGCGAATTCTACTTATAGGTAAAGATGCACCAAATTATCCAAGAAACTTGAAATTCATAAACATGTCGGAACACCTTCCTTACATTAGCAACCAAAGGCACAACCAAGACCTAGAAAGAAGTCCTTTCACACCCAAAATTCTGCAAAAATCTGCAACTCCCCCAAATTGAGGTTTAAAAAGCTAAAATCCAAGGCTAAAATTCGCGCTGATAAAGAAACGATACGCAACCAACTATACTCCCAAGAATCGAGGATAGTTAAAAGAAAATGTACACATAACATACAGTGTGATTTCCCTTCCGTTCAATACGAATAAAATTCATCATATTGCGCGTTTTAAACGTTTCTGTAAAGAATCGTCGTTCCAGTAAAAATTCTGAGCAACAGGTTAATGTTTTTGGCGTTCAAAATACCTAGTTCTACCGGATTATCGATTGTGTCATCGTACATAACAATGTGCAATATGCCAGAAGTCTGCCCAGTGACGCTACCATTCGAAGTTTGCGTCATTCGTCGCCATTGCTCAGTGACTTCAACCCAGTTGTCCTTTTCCTTTTCAACTTGTAGCCTTAGTCTCTCCCTTGACACCGGTTTTGAAACATCTTGAGCATTTTATCAACAAAAACTTTCTTCCGCAAACCTTCCCTTCCTCATGTGTTAACCGATGGAACTTTTCAATTTTGTTGCTGCTTGCCGAAAATGTGAGTTTAGCACGTATCAAATGGGCTTCCAGAAACGAAGAGTTTAGAAGTCGAATGGCTTTGAAAGAGTCAGTAACCGAAGACAGAGAAAAAAAGCGACTATTATGGAATGACGTTTCTTTCGAACCCCTACTGTTGGAGGTGTTCTTTATGTCCAAAGTATACGTATTGATCATCGTTTTCTATGATTTGACCTTGAATTTTTAGATGTTTCCGTATTAAGCTTATTTTTAGTTTTGCTAACGTTTATTTCAAGCCCAACTGTTGATGATGTTCTTTATGGCACAACTAATTAGTACAACATGCTCAGCAAAGCGTAGAAGATTAAAATATGAACCGACAATTTTAATTCCGTTTTTTTCATTGTATTTCTTTAAGTATGTTTTCTAAGGCCATCGGTCTTGTCTTCTTGGCGTACACCGCGGCCTACTGGGATATTATCGTTTCAGAACAAACATTGCTAAATCATCACTGACGACCAATAGAATTGATAGGATGGAGTTACCTACGTAATCCCCAGACTTAAATCTAGTAGGGAAGTTTTCGTAGCAGTTATGGAACATTACATCTTGCGTAAACGCCGACAAGGAAAATAGAAATAGTATGTGAAAATGTTACCAATTGCAAATTTAGTTGAATTATAAATAATATATTGCATGATATTATAATTTACTTTCGGCTTAGACCTCGTCGTCATTTGGGTACTATACCCAGCTGCAATGTCTTGCGAAACGTTAGTTTGTATGGGTTCACAAACACCTAACAGGCATAAGCCGATTAAGTATTATTGTCCTGGTAAACAAAATACATCAAGATCAAATCCTTGTCCGCCCCAAGGTTTGATTAGTATAAGCACACGGCCCTGTTTAGGCATGCAGGGCCTACGAACAAATATTGCTCAAACTGCTAGAGCAAATGCTTGGAAAGGCAGACAAGCCGCAGGTCGGACCTTACCCGATAATGCTGGGTGTAGTTCCCATATGACGACGCGGTCTAAGCCGCAAGTAAATTGTAATTTTGACAGTTCGAGAAACCACGAAAGCCTCAAAGAATATATATTTCATGATATTGGAAACTTTCGCCTTATGTCACATTGTATAATATTTATAAATTTGTATAAGTATTGCATTTTGTTTACCAACATTGCTGCTGTACTTTTATAGACAGTAACTTTACGACGGAGAGAGTGAATAACTCTCTAAATCTCTAAAGGAAATGCGTTCATAATATTCCTTGATTTTTAAAACGTCGCAGTACTTTGTAGCATTAATGTATGTTTACTTCAACTTACCTATTCTAATGACCGGTGGCAAAGCGATGGCAAAAGCGAGCAGCCCGGCGAGCCCCACGACCGCGGCCCACCAGCTGCCCAACCGCATGGCTCATGGCGCCTCGTCTGGCCACTTTAGCCGCATTTCAGCGATGATCCTGAAACAACAGCAAAACTTGATTTATAGTTTCAGATAAACACCGTAAAACATCGAGAATGTTGCCGTATTTGCTGTTATTTTTTGTATTACAACAGTTATTGGCATGATTAATATATTAAAATCTCCCGACGCGCAAAGTGCCTAGAAAGCTTACATAAGGTGACAAAATTTCAAATCACAACTAATTTTAACAAACTTAAGGAACGACAAAATGTGACACTACTTGTAAACTCAATGATAGTTATAAATACTAACTGAAACTTTGATGCATGAAATCTCAGACTTATATAAACAATTCTGGTACAAATTTAATATAACATAGCACACTCTAAGTAGCCTAATTTAACTGTACTCAGCAATGGAATCAGACTATAATGTGGTAGGTTATTCATAAGTTAAAATTTTTTTGATGAGAAAATGAGAGCTTTTTGTCCGTTATTTCTGGATGTTGCAGCTACTTCCGGTTGTCTAAACACAATTGACCCTTTTCAAAAGAAAAAGGAAACAGCTAAATCTATACATTTGAACTAAATATCCTAAAACTCTTCCAGCGTAAGTGTTGTGAATTATGTTTATTGCTTTTCGTAGAGTAAATATCCTATACCAACAGGTAGACGTTCCCTGAACCTTTTCCACGATATAAATATCTCGATGAATTCGTGACGCCGGTCAAGAGATGCATAGACCAACGTAGGTGATATATAATTTAGTCAACAAAGTTAGAGATGCGTTAGGGGTTCTGTGGCCTTGAACTAAAATTAGTAATGCAATTCTGGCCTTGCTGATAACTTATGTAACACGGACAAGATTAAATTTGGGTAATTTTATAGCTAGGCCAACTTGTAAAGGAACAACCCTTAACAGTTTGCTATTGAGGAAATTTAGAAAACGCGGGAAGGGTTTTCCCATTTGCAAGATTACACATTTTTCAATGTATAACGATATTAACCACTAAGTATACCAACAAACAAATTAATTGAAATCTATTAGAAGGGTTGCAAAATCAGGCACGTATGCAATTTGGTTTATCAGCGTAGGTACTGATATAGACCGATAGACCGTGCATTCAGATATGAAGATTTAAAACAACACTGGGTTTGAACCTCGTCGAACAAATATAGATTCTAATACGAATGTTTCCTTTTTGGGAAAATGTTATGATCCAATTTCAAATGTTTCCTTGTATAACAACATATTTCAACTAACTAGTTTTGTATGACGAACTTTCGAACTACCGAAGGCTTTTCTAAGAGTAAGGTATGTGGCATCTACCACTGGACTGCAATATAATAGCGACGAAGAATCCACTGATGCTAATATCCCAAATATAATAAGTATGCCCGATACAAACTCATGAAGTCATTATAGGATTGTATAGTTGCTGTATAAAAACAGAAGTAGTTGGTTAGCAATCAGTCGGTATGCCAACAGTGTTAAACGACTTCCTGATAATGAAATATAAAAGAGATCTATTCGCATGTAACTCAAGTATTTCAGATGTTTTCAAGTTCTGAAGGAGAATCAGTATTAAGGTTTTGCATTTCGCATATCTGGAGCTAAATGATCGTGATTGTACGGAAAGGTTTTCATCTGGCAAAGGGGCTTGTAGGCGTAACAGGATAGCAAATGCTAAAGGTAGAGAAAGAAAAAGAAAGCAGGAGCAGAGAATACTAGAAGAAATGGAAGGAAGCGGAATTAGAAACAACGACAAAACATTTTGTATGTAAAAATCAGGAAGGGAAGTTAATTGGGAACAAAGCGAAAAATACTTAGAAGGTGGCAAAAACATTTTAAATACGGATAACGCGGTGGAAATAAATGAAGTATGGGAGGATCTATGAGCAGCAGATAAAATACGAGAAAGAAATGTGAATTTCAAGTTCGTCATTGTCTTTGTCGTTTCGCGGCTGCAATGCGGTCTGGCGTTGTCGTGGTGCAACCAGAAAGTGGCCCTCTGCGGCCTTACTCTACGAATACGTTTCTTGAGTGCTCGTAAGGTTTCGCAGTATCTTGCTTAATCGTTGTTCCCTTTGGCAGATATTCCGTGTGAGTAACACCCTTTGCATCCCAAAATTTCGTAAGCATGACTTTGTGTGCTGAGGGAACTATTTTGAATTTCGTTACACCCGCAGATGAAGGGTGACGATATTCCATCGACTACCGCTTGTTTTCAGGGTTGTAATGATGAACCAAAGATTCGTCCCCGATGGTGATGTTCATGGGAAATCATCTCCTTGACGACGATACTGGTTAAGGAGTTATTGACAAACGATTTTTCTCTGTTCTTTCATGACATCCATCAATTGTCGCGGGACCCACCTGGCGCAGATTTTTCAGTAATTCAATGTCTGGATAATGCGCTGCACTCTTTCTTGACTAATGCCCAGTTGCAGAGCAATATCTCTTTGCTTAATTAAGCGATTTCCTTGAATCAGCGCATCCACTCGTTTTTGATTCTCCTCGTGCGTCACTCAAATTGGTCGCCCTGATCTTTTTTTTCTCAAACACCTTCATCTCGCCCCTATTGCAGATTTTTGCACGGCGAACATTCTTCACA
>JABXWE010050631.1:0-18675 GCA_014611495.1 Limonius californicus
ATAACCTGTATTTATACGGTGTATTTATGACGGGACGAGACTGACTGTTTAATTGATAAGATTTAATAATCTCGGCTCCTAAACAATTTACTTTTAATTTGGCAAATAAAATCGGCATACGGTGCACCCAGATTCGCATAGAATCTGTGTATAGCTTTGAACCGTTTGAAATTCTCCAAACGTAATTCAAATATTACAGCCGGTATTTATAATAACCCAAAATTGGGATTCGTGAAAATTCCTCCACGGATCGAACCAATTTCAGTTCAGGGATTCAAATAAGAATTCAAATGAAAGATTACCGTGTGCTTACGTCGCTAATTATTCACCAGCTCGGCACACAATAATAATTCGTATAACAATTATTTTTACCAGATATACTCCGATTCCAACACCAGTATATGCCTGGTACGAATAACTATTCGGGGAAAACGTTCTACGGGATGAGCCAATAAAAGATCAAAGCAGGTTAATAATATAATACTCGCCAATTACGCGTTCAAAACTTGATACTTCCCACGCGTTTCCAACAGCGAATAAATTCTCTCGACTTCTCCCAGCGGTAGTGAGCTCCAGGCTGTCGAATTTCGGGATCTGTAACTCGTAATATAAAATGAATAAAACTGTCTCAAACACTGGTGAAAGCACAGGAAAATTATTTGTTCACTTTTAGGTAAGCACTCGGGTTAGTAAAAGGAATTTTACTTGACTGGTTAATTTTCAGGAACGGATTTGCAAACTGGAATCGCTTAAGATTGCTCTTAAGAAAACGGCGGAATATTTCTGACTTTGAATTGCTTCAAAGGCCAGGAAAAATTCTAAAGATGATTTAAATGGCTGGGCGGACGGTTTTATAGGAAGCACTTTTCCACTTCCGTCATGGGCGCTCCCCTCTCGGCTGGAGAAAGGGACGCTTGTTCTCGGCTATTTTACGTCACGGTGGTTCCAGATGTATGTTATTGCGGTCGGCCTTATCTTCAAATGTGAATTTATTCGAAATTGGTAATTAGATACCAATTATTCGATTTTCACATTTTGCACCCGTTACAACGATATTTAGAACACCTAAACACGTATTTCGCCAACTAAGCTGCTATTTTCAGTAGGAACACGAACTAACTAAAGTAACTTGGCCGAGGAATACCTCTGGAGATAAGTCCTTCACTAAGCCAACAATTTAAGACCAATGACTGCATTGGTAAGCTTCTCCTTGGGGCCAAGCTGGTATCAAAATATACATAAAAAAACGTAGGTAAACAAATCAATAAATTTTAGGTTGCTTGCGATGGTATGAATACATATGTATATTGAACATAATCGAGAAGGATACAGTTACGCACACACACACACACACACACACTCACACTCATATATATATATATATATATATATTGTTATATATATAATTTAATTAGAGAGAAAGAAAAATAAATCTATTGAATTTCAAAAGGTTAAATAAGATTTTAAATTGAATTATTTTGCATACTGCAATCAAATTTTTAAATTGAATGATAACATGATGACAAATTTAAAACTTGTCGCCAAATCTTAAATTAAAATATACCACGGTCTAGCTTTTCGAACATGATTACTCAAAAGTCGGTTTGTTATGTGTACATTTTTGTCCTAAGTTTCCTGTCCGTGTTAGGTATATGTTTGGTTGCATACACCTTGGATTTCGGTGCGCGTCTTGTGACCTTGTTGGTTTTAAATTTCTTTGGTTCCTGTCATGTAGGGAATTTTAAATAATTTTGTAAGTGTGGGTGTGAATTTTGATTTCTGAGGCGGGGGAGTTTCCTGTTGGGGAAATTTTTGGGACTTCCTTCTGGACTTTCGTGTGTTGCAGCTGCAAGCTGCTGATGTTGTGAGGATTAATTGAGTAAAAGATTTATATCTTCGAATATTTCGGATTAAGTTAATCATCCTGACCTAAAAGAGAGTTTATGCGTTATTGTGTTTAATATTTTGGTTATTCCATAAATCCTCGAGGGTTTTATGCCCGATTAAAATACGTTACCAGCACCCTTCAATTACGGTCGCCTCATGGTTTGGTGTAGTGAAGAAAAGCACTTGGGGCCGTATTTCTGAAGCTGTCCGTGGACCGCTTCCCTGTAGCCGATCTTCGTTTATTCGGGGTTCCTCGACGAGAGAAGAATTTTTCTGTTTCGGAAGCCGTATTCGTCCTTCCTGAGTCACCTGGCCATTCCTGTAGAAGAAGTCGTCTTCGTGAACCTGGGGAACGACAGCTTTCGGAAATCGCTGTGATCAAGCCGTTAGGACACTTTCAGAAGCTCAGGTTAGCATTTATAAATTTGTTCTCTTCGATCTTGGAGCTTGGTTAACTGAAGGACGGGATGTCGACCACGAGTTCTGCCCGTGAATTGCCTAGAAGAAGGTCTTTATATTATTTCGTAATATTTCTGTTCTCATTGTAATTAGTAACGAATTATTCAGATAATTTACCTCCAGTCAGTGTATCTATCTTTTTAGAGCAATTTGTCATACTCCAGTGTATTCTACAATTGTAGCAGAAGTAATCAGGTTACGTCTGTGAAAATTCATTGTATACATTTTGCTGTCAGCTGTATTCATTATATTTCATTTTTGCGTATTTTGCCGTAGTGTATATTGACCCGGCTGTTAAAGATTAGATATTTGGGAAATAATTTTAATTCATTGCTATAATAATTACTTTACGAGAAAGGTATGCGGATTTGCTTGTATTTTGTCGCTGTTCGAATTCCCGGTAATGCGTCCCGGGTATTTAAACGCTGTATTGTACAAGGCCTTGCATAATTTTCCCCAGCGTGCGGAATCTTCGGATTGCGGTAAATAAAATTGGTATATTATTAACTTTGGAATTAGATCTGTAATTTTATTCAGATCAGTCATATAGGGGTTTAATCCGCTAAACTGTTTCTCCTTGTTTTCATACGGCATACTTGAGGAACGTAATTTGGTTCCTACCATTCGAGTCACCTCGAATGCTTCTGTCATTCTCCCATTGTCTAATTCTTACGTGTTATATTAATTATATTGACTTTGTAAGCTTCTTTAACGTTGCAACTTGGGCTTCACCCAAGTGTGATTCAGTTGCTTTAATTATATGTAATTATCTACAGGGTGTAAAATTTATTTGGTCATATCTTTGATATGTATCTTTATTGGGTATATCAAGGGTGTATTAATATACATTGGATTTCTATGTTATTATAATCATTCGGTTATTGATTTATATACAGGGTGTTTGCCTACTTTTGATTAATATAATTATTTTCAGTATTTACTTAATTTGTTGCGTTTTATTGTGTGTTGTATCCTTGTTTGTGCGTTTGTTGGAACCGTTGAAGTTCGTTCTGCGTGGTAAGAGTTTACCCTTATGTGGATTCGGTAAGGTAGGTCTGAGTGATCGCTGCACGACGACTGGTGACGTAGAATCCCGGCGCCCTTTGAAGATCGTTTTCACCCACCCCGTGTTGCAGACTGAGAGAGCCGTGGTGAAAACTCCGATACGTCCAGTGAGTTACCCGTTGGTAGAATATTTCGGTGTTTCCAAATTTGTTACCAGAAAGCGTGTTTGTCTTGTCAATTTGTCCTGTTGTTCCCCGTGGAGATTTGTGCGCAGGTTTTTGGTAACAGGTTCTATAACGTTTTGGAATTCTAAGAAGAAATGGACATTTAAATTGGATTACCAAATACGCAGCGAATTTCAGTTGGTTCTACACGTCAGCCGTTATGTATATTAACCTAAAAATGCCTTACAAAACTCTTAAACAAATTTCAAATAGTTTTAAATATTATTTGGTGGTGTTTTCTTCTGTTCTCTGGTACTCTCGTGGTTCCTGAATAGGTACGTATTAATTAGTTTACCTTTTGTTAGGCAATATCTTCGTTCAAATGTAAATATTTTCTTAGGATCGTCGTTGATCTTCACAGCAGCCCCCTCTGCAGCGTCCCAAATTCCGATGTGCGGCCACTAAATCTCCAAACTTCGAACAGGAACCCCTTTTTGAAAATTTATTTTTGTAAGTAAAACGAACTTACTCGTTCTTTAAGGAAACTCGTTTTTATAACTGTACAAAACAAATACTTTATTAACATAAGGAATATTAATTAATTTAAATTTTTTTTAAGCAGGTGAATAAATGCGTGTGTTCACACCGAATTACAAAATTGCTCTCTTGTTAATTGTTTTATTAACAAGCTTTTTAACAAGGGACAAAATCTCCTTAACAACGATGCCAAAATTACACAAATATAATCAAAGGATACTTGGATCAAATTACAAAATTGAAATTCATATTTTGACAGATAAATAATAAATATAAAAATGTTATATTTCATTGGCGTCACTGTCCAAACAAGTTTTAACTTTATAAACACTTGATACAAATCCAAAATCAACCTCTAAAACACTCTTTATACTTCACGATTGTCTAGAACACATTTTCACAAATTGTTCCGATAATGCTGTAAATTCCTTCGTGACTTAATAAACATCAGAGCCAAGCTTAAATCTGCGTTTAAGGCATGTTATTGTACTTTCTACACGTATATCTTTACATATAACAGCTTTTAAATAAGAATATTTAATAATAATTCTTTTTGTCAAAATACGAGTTTGGCAGTGTTTCCAACCAAGCAAGAAGTGATCTGCGTCTTAGTCTGCCCTTATTACTGATCAAAAAGAAACCGAATTCTAAGACATCATAATAAAGCACAAATATCCTTATAAAAATGGCATCAACGAGCTAACGAGTCAAAATTCATCACAATATATATTTTTTTTAATACCACACAAAATATTTATTCTTAATTTGAAGGTGTTGTTAATGGATTTCAATGTTACGCTATGTTGGCATCGACTTTCTTGTTCATTCTTGTTTCTTAGTCTATTGGACAGGCCTAATTATCGGAACCGACCAGCGTGTAAATAACGTGATTCAACAAATTTGTGGCACTTAAAACGCTTTCCTAATCTAAAAAGAAAGCAATTAGTCTTTTCCTTACCCTTTCATTTTGTGCTTCCCTTTACAAAGTGTGCTTTAATTCTAGCCTGTTGCAAACGCATTCTTTCACACTTTCCTAGAAATAAATGTAGTTGGGTACGGCTAACTAAAGTGATTTTTCATTCGCCTACCTCTAAAATGTAGAAAACAAAGAAAGCGTTGAAAAAGCGGGATAAAATATGCCTTTTCCTCTAGTTAATTAATTGCGGTTCTTTCGTGCCTATAAATTAATGTTGAGCGATATTTCCCTAGGTATATTAGGGTTCACCATATGAAGGAAAGCGATGATTTATAAAGAGATATGTTCGTTTTGGGAACTAAATTATTATACGCAGCACTGTGGATTAAATTCAAAACCTGTGCAAATTTAGTACAACCCTCAAGTACGTAAATTATATTGCTCTCTGCTTCGGTTTATCTCACCCATAGTATGATATTAAAGCGGGTATATTTGCTTCGCGGTTTTTCACACCCCTATACGATTTTATTTGTTTTGATTGCCAAAGGCGTGCGCATAATTTCGGAATATCATCGATTGCGCATCTGATGGAACGAAATTGCCTAACATATACCGCAAACCTATTTTCGTCTGAGCGTGTGTTTTAGAAACATTATAAGCAAAAATTAAAAATAATAAATGGCTGCGTTAGATTTCATTTACTGTAAGAGCTCTGCATAGAATTCTGAAAGCTTTTTCCAATTGTTAGGTGAGTGTTTCTAAGTGTTCACAAGTATTCAGCAGCATTTGAAATTGAATTTCAATTTTTCAGAGTTGGCGTTTCGTGAACCTTTTCGCATTCAAAACCGCTGTGAGCGTCTTTTTATATCCACGGGTTCTATTTCTGTTTATAAATGTTCGGCTGCTTTTATGAAAACGTAAAAATATAGATTACGTTTCAGTATATAACAACGAAAATGTTTTTTATTGATGTTTTGCCTATAGCGTCTTGGATGCGCTGTTAGAAAGCATTACTTTTCATTTATTCCTGCGGATATATACTATATGAAACCGTCTTCATAATGCACACATAGAATGATTTAGTTTAGATGACAACCCCCAAGTTTATAGTCGGCAACCCAAATTACTTGTTCTATGCAGTGGTTCCCAATCCCCCAGGGACGTTTATTTCTGCCTTTCACAAAGTAAACAAATATAAATCAAACTTAAACTATTAAAATTTTCGATAAATGCAAGAACATAAACATAAATAACTGTTAAAATAAGATATATAATAAAGGTAATAATAAAGAATAAGATAGAAGAAAGAATAGATATGGCGGAGGAACAATAAGATTTTAGAAGAGATCGGAGCACTATGGACGCTACTTTCATTGTCCGACAAATAGTAGAAAAGTCCATTGAATATAATATACCTGCATATATGTGCTGCACGGACCTAAAAACCGTCTTTGATAGGGTGAGAAGGAACGATATTATGAACATATTAGAAACGCAAATGCAGAATGCCAAGAGGAGAAACAGCATACATAGACCTGAAGGAAGGAATACGACAAGGGGACTCACTTAGCCCGCTACTATTTAATATGATAATGGATCAAATAATCCACGAAGTAAAAAAACGAGAAGGATACAGAATGGGAGCTCATAAAATCACTACAGTATGCTACGCCGATGACGCGGTACTGATAGCCGACAAAGAAGACGACCTGCAGAGACAGCTCCATACCTTCAATGTCACAGCAAGGGAATATAACATGAAAATTTCAACGGAAAAGACTAACTGTATGGTGATCAGTAAGGAATCGCTTAGATGCAAACTGGAAATAGAGGGAAAAAGTATAGAGCAGATCATGACATTTAACTACCTAGAAATTGAAATCACGAGCGCAAGAAACCTGACAGCAGAGGCAAAGAGACAAACAACCAAAGCGACGTGAGTAGCTGCCTAAGAGAAACAATATGGAAGAATAAATATATGACCACAGAAAGTAAGATGAGGGTATTACAAGACGACTGTGAGGCCAATCCTAACTTACTCAGCGGAGACAAAAGCAGACACGAATAAAACAAAACAGAAGATCAATAACGTAGAAATGAAAATATAAAGAACGATAAAAGTCATAACGTTGATAGATAGACTAAGAAACGAGAGCAATGTAACATCCAAAACGTAAACAAGTGGATAAAAATGAGAAAAAAGAATTGGAATGAACAAACATGTAGACAGGATGACACCGAACCGAATAGCAAATATATGTAAGAACAACAAACCCTATAGTAGACGACCCGGTAGAAGACCACCGAAAAGGTGGCAAGATAATATACAATCAACCACAACAGAAACGGAATAAAAGGCAGACAAACAGAAGCAATCCTAGTCATGCGAAGAAGTAGAAGAAAATAAGTTGAAAATGCCAGTAAACTCATGTCCGATTCACAATTGTTTTCTAGTTATAACAACAATTTATTTTTAATAAACAACATATACAATTACAAGCAATATTAAAAACAATCATAAATGTTCAAAATATCCACCCTCTACTTGTATACAAAGTTGACAACGACGACGCATGGAATCTCAAACATTCCTCAACTGTTGAGGATCTCTTCGAATATCCGCAACAACTTCGTTTATTCTATTACATAACTAAGTCATCCCTGTGTTAAATTTCTGTTGCATAAACTTTTTCTTTAACGCACCCCACAAGTAAAAATCTAGTGGAGTAATATCAGGCCGGTGAGGATACCTTCTCCAATATTCTACCACAGCTGCATGAGCATTCCCGCTGCAATAGCCATATACATAATGAATTTCTGCATATTCACGTGCAGAAAAAGGATCCAACATTACCACACTTAAATAAATAACAACAACAATAGTTCAAGCTTGAAACACCTTCTGGCATAACAAATTAGCATTTGTTTGACTTATTTCCTATTATGACTTGATTTAACAGAACAATGATAAACACAAAGAAATCCTCTGTAACTATGAGGTATGTTCAATTGCAACCTACCTTTGCTTTATAAAAAATGTATTCAACAATTTTCACAAATAATTACCGTCACAGTTAAGGCATCTATCCCATTGTTATACTAACCGACATATACCCAGCTCATAGAATTCTTGTGGCTGCTGACTGAAGAAGTCTTCCACAGCTATCTGTACTTCTGCGTCAGACTTACAATGCTGACCTAACGCCTTTTTCAGCGGTCCAAAAATACGGAAATCGCAAGGCGATAGATCCGGGCAACAGGGTGGATGCTCTAAAACCCTACATTTCCTTCGTTGAAGATTTTCTTTTGCCACATTAAGAACATGTTTTCCTGGACGTTTCCGTCTTATTGTTTGATGAAACTTTTTCAAAGTTTGATTGTACAGATTTGCATAGACATTTACTCCAGGTTCCTTAAACTCTATCAACAAGGGCCCTTCATGGTCGAAAAAAGATGTTAACCGCACATTGCCTGCAGAAGGTTGTGCTTTAAACTTCTTCGGTGATGGTGAACTTGAATGTTTCCACTGCATCGACGATAACTTACTGGATGGCTCGTACTAATGGCTCCAAGTTTCGTCACCAGCAACTATTGACAGAAGAAAGTCATTCCCATTTTGCCTTTAGTCTGTGAGGTGTTGAAGAGACGAGCCCCCATTCGCAAGCATTTTTGTTCTTTAGGCAAGAGACGAGGAATCCATTGGCCACAAACTTTGCTATAACCCAGATTACCAACAATACTATGGACAGATTCTACACTCGCACCAACAGTTTCTGAAATTTCTCTAACTGATATTCAAGAATTTCTCAATAAGGCCTTCCACACATGCCATATTGTTTTCTGTTAATGCAGTACACGTGCACAATGTAGCGGATCATCCATAGTCCCCTCTTTTCCATTTGTAAATTTTCGGCTACATTCCTTCACAGTTGGGTACGCAATACATGCATTTACAAACACTGATTGCATTCGCGTAAGAATCTGCAATGGCTGCACACCCTCAACGCATAAAAATTGTACGACCTCACACTGATCAGACTTGGACGGTTGTTCAACAGCAAACGCCATTTCAAAATCAAAGTTTTAAAAGTCAGAATCAAATTGAAACACCAGAAATTTAATAATGTGTTGCTTACAAACACTACTAACATTAACAAACGTCATTTGAATTATTGCATTTTGACCAGTATTTCTCTTATTAGTACTTTGCACGAAATTGTCAAATAACCATTTTCTTCTGTAATACCATGTCCAGTATTGCATCTTACAAATAGTATAAATTTCTCACATTTAGAAATATCCATATTCGTCCATCTCTAATGAGAAGTACGTGCACTTTTTAGTAGTTTTAACAACTTGTGTTCGAATATCTTTTGTCATCTCACTTATTCTTCTTTGGATAGTATTATTAGAAAGGGGTGTTGCTCTCAGCTTGTTGGCCTCTTTTACACCAACCATAATTTCTACCATTTCAACCGCTGCTGGTAAAATTAGATCTACATAAACTTTGACAATGTGAAGTGCAACTCGATAACTTGATAGAAGTGCGTTTTCATTAGTGGTGGTAGCTGATATAAAAATGGCTTGCTCCTTGTGCAGGGAATCAACTTTTTTGCAAAGAATTCCACAGGCTTTTCTTTTTCGTCTGGATATTTGGTATTTAAATGTCAAAACAGCTCTGATGGCTTCATACTTTCTTCTGACAACACTTTTCTACAAGGTACGCACTGCGGTTTCTGGGAACTAAAGGTAAAACTATATTTGAGATATTAATCGCTGTTCAATCTATTTTTCTTTATATTCTTTTCACTACTACACGCGGAAGGTTCTAATGACAGTTTTAAAAATTTATCTCTTTTTAACAAACTGTGTATAGCTCGCATTAAACATTAAATATTTCTTGGATTTATTGCACTTAACACACAGTCAGCAGCACAGCACCACAGCACACAATTTTGAAATGATGACTAATCTCATCGCAGTCCGCTGTTTATTTAAAGCAAAATGGATTTTCGAGATTATTCCAGTGCCATCTAGAAACCTGACGAAAATGGCGGAAATTTCTGGAAACACGGAGAACAAATAAACAAATTAAAATAAGTAATAGACAGTGTCAGTTGAGCGTTTAGCCGCTGAATATGAATAAAGTTGAATATTACTAGAGGGGGGTTGTGTGAAAAATTTTGGCCAAAAGGGGTCGTGCTTAGATGAAGTTTGGGAACCACTGATTTACTGCAGTTGAACCTATTTAAACCACAATAATACTAATATGGATTAGACAGTGTGTAGTACTAAAACTATTCCAAACATACCGTTGGTCACAAAAGACCTGGGGTAAGTACGACGTCGTCGTAGCAACTTTGCTATACCTTGGTCAAACACGTTTTGAATCAACAGCTAGCTGCTACAGATTGTAAGGTTAAAATGACCATGTAGCAACTTATTATAAAATCTGTTATGACAACTTGACAATATGCTATTGAGACTGATTTTTAGATTTTTAAAATTGATTATACGATCACGTTATGGTCTTACTTTTGGAGACGGCATTAACGACAGGTGAAAGCTTGGATGCTATTTATTTTGTTAACTGAATTTTTATGTGTACTATTGTTGATAGCACTATATTTCTTGGAAACATATATGTTACTGCTAGAATACCCTTCTTGGCGACACTTTTACCTAGTGCTATTTTTAGTGAACAATATTTTTGATCACTCTATTCCTTGGCAATATTTCCATCCAACGGTATTTTTGATAGACGCCGTTTGCGATGGCGCTGTTTTTGTTGATGAGGCAACATTCCAAAACGATGGTGAAGTGACTAAGCTTAACACGCACTATTACTCACAAGAAAATCAGCACTGGGTACGTGTTACCCATTTTTACGGAGTTTTTCCTGTAAATGCTTGGGGGGATTTAGTAGATAACCATAACTTGGGAACGCTACTTGGATTTCCTACAAAACATTTTACCTGGGTTGTTAGAAGAATTTGAGCTGAAAGTGCGACAACAACTTTGGTACCAAGATGAGGGCTGTCCTGCTCAGTACAGCTGGTTTGTTAGGAATTACTTAAATAAATTGGATTAGAAGAGGAGCTGTACATGTGTGGCCATTAAGAAGTTGTGGTAATCACTAAACTAGACTCTTTCTTGGGGATGTAGTTCAACAAACAGTTTATCGAACTTCAGTAGTAAATTGGTTGGGGATGAACAGAGAAACGCTGATACATACAGCACTTGACAGATGGAGATATGCCATGGTGATCGCTAACCTCAGAATCTGAGACGGCACCCGGAGAGAGAGAGAGAGAGTAGTAAATGAGCACGATTTACAAAATAAAATGGTCGAGTGGTGTATATCACTTGCACTGGACACGTTTTTAAAATACGAAAAAGGAATTAGAAAATGTGGAGAAGTGGAAGGTGGCAACTTTGTACATTTATCAACTCAAATAACAGTTCCCTATTTTTGTTGTCGCCCGACGCTTCTGCGTGTTGGTAACTTGTGGCGTCATCTTAACGATCCTCTCATCGCTCATTCGTTGGATATGTTCAATCCATTCCATTTTTCTGTTTAATACCAAGTCATTTACATTGTCCACGTTGCATGTTCTTTTGATGTTTTCGTTCTTTCGTCTAGGCAATGCACACATATGATGGTTTTTATATTCAATAGATTTTTCTTCTATTTATCTCTGTTGTTTTCTGCCGAAAAAATATTGTTATTTATTTAGTTTGTTGTGATATTTGTGGTAACTTTCATGGTAGTATTAAAAAGATTTGAAAGGATGGAAAACGTTATACTCGTGTATAGCGTTACGTGTGCTGACCCGAGGTAAGCGGGGTCGGATGGAAATCATGGGGTTGCTACGGCAATTCCATGATTCTTTGCTGTAGTTATAATGTATTATCTTAGAGTTCGATTTTTTTCGTTATTAAACAAGTATTTATGTGGCAAACCGCATAATTGTTCTGTTTCATAATATACTTTACCGACTATGTGTGCAAAAAAAAACAATATATATATGGTTTTACTACGGAAAATCAGAGACTATTTTGACTCTCACAAAAATGTTAGGTGCATTGCTGAAGTTCAGGAAGTTCTTCCATTGTAGAACCACTGATTATAGCAAAGACCAAATCAAATTGTGTACAGACCAGTACACTGAGAAAAGCTCCGAATGAAATAGAGGGAAAACTTCTATTATCGGACAGTGTTTTGGTTATACCAAAGTTTAAATGCATTTGTGAACCGCCAAGCAGGCCAATGATAAGAAAATTAGACTTGCACTGCAAAGCCTGTCGGTGGTATCCTCGGGATAAGTAGAAACTGTTTTTGTTAAACTTGGGGTCGGTATCGAGGTCGGTAACTATTCGAGGTTGAGTTAGAATCAACGGCTCTTCTCCATAGCTTATTTGGAGGATAACAAGGCTACCTACAATAATTATTACAAATAGTACAAATGGTGAGTGAATGTAGTTCAACGGAGTGGAAGAAATGTGATGTTTAAGCGGGACCCATCATCTCTAATATATCCCGGTTGTAAGAATGGTAATCTCAACATCGTAAGGTAAAAAAGGAACAGATAATAAAAGATGAAGAAAGAAGAAATTCATGTGTAAAGCAGGGCTCTCGGGTACGTGGGAAAACATATTGCTGATGTGTCATTAAATTGTACTACGCTGGTTTCCATATTTTCGTTTTTAAATTTTGTAGAGCAACCATTGTATCCTTGATTAAGTGTCAAGTACAGATGTTGAATGTTATTGGTCAATACGAAAAGCATTATCAGAACAATACCAAGCAGAAAGCTTAGTAGAAGCAGCGCGTTAAAAAGCGAACAATTATAACATTTCTAGGTCACTTACGTCTGAGGAATACGATGTATTAAATTTTGTATGTATGCTCGCCCTTGATCATGTTTAAGAAAATACTTGTAAGTTATTTACATATTGATTTGTTAACATTGAATATTAGAACAGTAGTTGTAGGAATCATAAGGTTTTTTAGCGAAAGTTGGGCATAACCGGAATGTTTTGAGGAATTGCAAACTGAAAATGCCATGCCGCAATATCTAACCTCAATTTTAAAGTGGGCAACGATGTTAACGTTTTTACCGCTTTTGGATTTTGACGTTACAAAATACAATTTGACAGCATGTTGTCACAAAAAATGTATAGATGATGTTAGTAACGTTAAAGTACTAAACATTGATGTTAGTGCTCAATCACATACTGGACACGTGAGAAGTAGTACCTATTAACAGGAAAACAGTAATTTAATGAATAAGGGAGCTACTTAAACCTCAAATTTATTTCGTAGTTGTTTCGGATTTTCTTGTCAATTCAATAACACTATTCTTGCCGTTTGCTCGCCACCTTTTCCCCGGTTGCCGATTGCTGGCGGGGCTCTTTGCTCGACAACTATTGAAAATGGTACCAGCCGTTTACACGATATTCATGACCCCGCAATTTTTTTAAAAGAATGTGTGCTCCCCTTATAGCTATGGTATTTGAAATTACAAGTAAAGGTTTTATTATGAAGCAAAACACGTGTCAACACGGCTGTCGAGAAAACAGACGTTGAGCAAACGGATAGCGAGCAAATGTCCTGGAGACCATTTTTCCTAACGAACAAACGGCAATCTAGTAATTGGTGGCGAGCAAACGGCGGCGAGCAAGTGGTGGTGAGCAAATGATCTAGAACCATTCTAACCATCATCATCATCATCAACAGTTTTTTCGTTTAACAGTTGGGCACCGGCTTATATCTGCTATATGTTTCTCTTCAGCGCTAAGATGACATCATGCAGCACCTACACTTTAACTTCCAATCCGACAGAAATTCTAGAGAATGTTTTTGGCATTAAGACTTTATGGTTGCTAACCGGATTGGGTAATTGTTTGTGGTGGGTTGTATTACAAGATGTTTAAATGCTACGCTGGGGAATTTTTCCAAATCATCTACCACCATGCTTATTCTCATATTAAGATCTATTTTGTATTTTGAAACTGTTTTAAGACTTTATAGATAATTTCCTATATTTTTATATCTAGTACAATGACAAAATATGCAAGAACTCTTTTTGGAAGCTGATCTAATACCTTTTGTCTGTGCCGATGGCCCCTTGCACAGTGAAATTAGTAACACACCTCACCGTGATTATTTAACTATATATTAATTCAGTGTCTCTTCCAGTTGCTTCTATTTTTTATTACTCCAAACCCTGCGCTTCTACAAGAGAGAGAGAAGAGGCGCACGTCTGTATATATTTGTGTGAATCGGACATAAATCAGATTATACTTACATCGTATGTTTGATCAATTGTAACGTAGTTTATTTTACAAAAATGTTTTTGTCGAAGAACCGTCGCCCAGACGCGATCTTACTCGAAAACAGTAACCATTTATGCGATTAATTAGTAGTTATACATTTACGAAGCAGATAACTTACACCTCGACACATCATTTGCTGCATAATAAATCTTTGAATCAAATAGTTTATTAATTTAATACTAAGAATGAAGAAAAACAACAGCAGCACATATATAAGAAAAATTATAACTAAGACATATTCACGCTGTACAATATTCACTGATTTAGTTGAAACTATCCCTGCCAAATGATTTTTTTTCCTAGAAATACCACCAGTCCTATTAGTACTGCTAGGCTTAGTACTATGAAAATATAAGTCAGCGTAGAAGGGCTGTAAGTAGAAGAACTACTAATTTTGCTAATTATGTTGGGGTTATAAGTCAGAATTTCAAATTCTTCGTGAGGGTACCACGTTCCATTTTCTATGGTGGTTAATTGTATGCAGTAGGTAGGCCAACATATCACCTTTCCAACTGTAAGTTCTCCATGCGACTGAGCTCGACCAATGTATGTCTTGACATCTGCTTCGTAGCCCCCCTCGAACAGATGAATGTCTTTTATTGTTAAAACATCTTCAGATCGAGTTGGAATCCATTCGAATTTTTCGGGGTGATTACTGCATAATATCTACAAACACGAATTGTGGTAATTGTGATAGTGACTTTACACAACAGTTAGATATGATATTGTTACATACTGTCTACGTCTAAAACTTTAGTTACCTTTATTGTTTCATTTATTATAAATGTTTGAAAGAATTCGATATGAATAACTTTTACATTTTCGTGAATCTTCCCTGGTATCAGTTTATTGTCAAATAAAGTTTGTCCAATGTATATAGGTTTGCCATTTCTGTCTATTCCTGCTTTAAAAGCGTCGTGCGGTGTAATCCCGTCATAATCCCGCCAGCTGTAGTCTGAAAATGATTAAGTATAGTATAAATTTTGGTTCCTTATTGCCAATTTTTTTTTAAATTACACTAACACAAAGTCTCCATTTCGTTACAAGACGTGTGGACTCGACTGAATTATCTAGAAGTACAGTAACATCTATTGAATATTGGCGTTTGAAACTGATTTATGCTAACACTCGCCGTGAATCAAAGTAAATTATTCTGGACTTGGGACAAATCCAACAGCATTTATGTATAAAATGGGCATCTATTATATAGTGTTTGATGGTGTAACGACTCAAGTCAATTAACAGAAACTTACTGTAATGAGAAAATTTCAAAAAGTTTTACAAAATGTGAAAACAAGCTAATGATTCATCCCAACAAAGTTTAAGATATTGTGCATATATATATATATATATATATATACTAAAACAAAGAACGAAAAAGCTGACACTCTTCAGCTGTTATATACTTCCTATAGTCTATAACAGCGTTGCTCAACCTTTTTACTTTTGCGGAGCCTTTGAAATATAATTTATGTCCCAAGGAACTTCTACATTGGAATTTTGATACGTCATTTATAATAGCGATATTTCTCTTCTACAAACTTAAGTTTCATAAGGACACCACAGTACATTTTTCTGTGTATTAACAAAAAAAAAACTGTACTTAAATCAAACTATTTCTTCAGAAGACCCCATACGGAAGTTTCCCATGCACAAAAAAATTAATTCCATATTTGTAATTACAAAAAATAAATATAGATAACAAATATCCCACATCAGTAACTACTATAACTTAATGGTTAATGATAATATTGAAAAGGCGTAAGATAATCCAAAGTAAATTGTCATATGAATAAATATATGTGTCAAGGAAATGTTAATGTTGAAGCCAATTTTGGAATAGGAGATACTTTTCTAGTGTGAAACCTGTGCTTGTTTTTGGTACGTAAATACTTTATTCGGGGTCGAATTTTAGATAAACACACACTGATTTTATCTTCAACTGAAAGGGGACGATTTTTGTCTTTGCTCTTAATAGTTGTTAATTAGGAAAAATTTTGTTCACAGATGTACGAGGTTGAAAATTGCAGCAACATATCCATTGATTTAAAATACTGCTTCGACCAACCTTTCAGAGTGAGCATTCCAAATCGGGAAGTGTGGACCTCAGGAGGACCCTCCTTCAAGAGAAGAACCTCCTAATGGTATACGGGTTGTTTAAGGAGGAACTGCAATGGGAGTTTATGGTCTCGGTTGTCAAATTTGCAGAACCCTTGGTGCCAGAATTATCATCTTCCAAGCTCAGGTTTATGCAATAAACCTCTGAACAAGCATATAATTCCAGGAAAAGTTATAAACATGCAATTGACATCCTTACAGACAGCGAAGTAGCAATAGAAGCTCTAAAGCCTAAATTTGTAAATCTATGTTTGTCTAGGAGTACCTGGGCAACCTCAACCAACTGGCTAACAATAACTACGTAACTTTGTGGTAGGTTCCAGGGCATAAGGGTATACCAGGCAACGAAAGCCCGACGAACTTAGATGACGCGGAGCACTGATGCCGTACATTAGACTTGAACCTTGTTGTGGTATACAGAAAAGCCACACAAAATGTGAGATCAGGTTAGGAAGGAATAAATTAAAACCCCACACAGGGAAAATACGCCATGATAACGCTAATCATAAACTTTTTTAATTCATCTCCAAGAGATTTAGAAATCAGTATTTCTGTGAAGAAAGCAGTGTGTTGAGACAAGATCAGCATTTTCTTATTTTACTTAAGAAACCAAACAAAATCTATGGAACCAATCATGGATGAGGCTTCAATTTCACTCTCATTGACAAATCTTACAAAAGCTATAATGGGACATTTATTGGTAACATCTATTGCCTCACTAACCTAGATAGTAAAACTGTATATTCACCAGTGGTTCTCATCAAATTCACAAAGAACTCTCAAAAAATCTTAGGGTTTCCGGAAACCCCGATTGAGAAACTCTAGGCTATAATATACACAAATAAAAGGAGAAATTAATAAAAATTATGAAATGTGAAACAATCTATAAAGCATTTAGCTACTGTTGTAAGGTCCCCAGCCTTTATTTAGATTCATTTTTAGATGTGAATCTTAGACCTGGTGCTAGATCACATTTAATAAATTTATCTGGATCTATACATGCATATTGAGTTTTTTTTTTTTTTTTTTTTAGCTTGGATAGTTGTAGCCAGTTCAGCATTAATTGCTATTCATGGCTGTTTTCACGTAATATTAGCTCCAATACTCTACTGTGATGTTAACCACTCACTATAATTAGTTCACTAATTAGAACTCGCTATGATCCGTCGCACTATCCGAACCGCTATTAATCACTGTTATCCGACGTAGAGCAATGAACATCCTGGGGGAGTTTTCGTTTAAGACGATTGTGGATGGTTTTTTCACCAAGACCAAAGTTGACGGTGTTAGGTAGCTGGCGAATGTTGACCATATAAGTGCGGGTGAGCGTGTTAATGAATTTAATGATTGTAGGTGTGCTGGTCTCCCTATGGATTTGATCATTTCGGACGAACCAAGGTGCTTTAGTGATGATGCGTAATATTTTGCTTTGCATAACCTGAAGTTTGTTGATTTGGGTTTTACTTGCACTACCCCAAACAGGGCAGGCATACGTGATGATTGGTCTCAAAATAGATTTGTAGATTAACGTACCGCATTCTATATGGAGGGAAGACTTTCTATTAATTATTGGATAGAGCTTGATCAATCTTGTATGGCAGGCATTAAGTTTATTATTTATATGATAACCCCACGACAGTCGCTTGTCCAGGTAAACTCCCAGGTACCTCACTGCGCTATCGTTCGCGTTCCAATCAACGGTCTGATTGTTTAATACTATTTTAGGTGGTGTTAAAGGTCTGCGAAGAGTAAATATTTTAGCCTCTGTTTTGTTGGCATTTAACTTTAGCCTCCATTTGGAGAACCAATGGTTAATTTTATCCACGCTATCTTGTAAGAGCTCTACTGCTACTATAATGTCTCGGTTTTGAGTGATGATGGTCGTATCATCGGCGAACATAGCTAATGACGTGTTTGGTAAATCGGGGATATCGCAAACATACAGGTTAAATAGGAGGGGACCGAGGATAGACCCTTGCGGGACGCCTGCTTTAATTGGCTTGGTATCTGATAAGTGATTGTTGATCCTAATATTAAAAGTACGGTTTCTTAAGAATGAATGAATAATATGTAGCAGATAATCTGGAATTTGGTGTTTAAGTAATTTATAAATCAGTCCCTCGGTCCATACGGTGTCGAAGGCCTGTTGCACATCTAAAAATATAGCGGTAGTATGGAGCTTGTTTTCAAAGCCTCTTTCGATTAACTCAGTAAGACGGGTTAATTGATGTAAGGTCGAATGTTTCTTGC